>PVKC010007486.1:0-29369 GCA_004027635.1 Crocidura indochinensis
GAATTTAGTGTGTAGCAAGACTGACAAAAATGTAGCCTACCCAAAATGAAACGACAAAGTCAGATAAGTGATAATATGACTGACTGTTTATATAAAGGTTTGCACTGAAAAGTGCTTTGAGGATTACATTCAACTATTCTGAAATTACCTCGATAAAATCAGACTGGCACATGGAATGTATGGGGCATATCAAGACACTGTCTGTGTATTACTACCAAGAAACAGGTTTATGTACCTAATAGGATGAGAGAGATTCTGAGCTGCTTCTCTGCAGGAGAGTAATGCTTTTTGACTCCAGGTATTCTTTCTTCCTGGCTCTGAGTTATGACAAAGAAAAATAAAATGGAGCCCTGGAGAAACCCCCTGGAAAAATTCCATGTGAGAAAAATATCATACTTTTTATGTACATGGCGAAAGGTAGAAGTTACAGAATCGTCTCTATAATTGCTATATTTTGCTATAGATCTCACATTTCTAATCCCCAGCAATAATGATTTAGTACCTCAGCACAATATTTTTAAATAAAAACCTCGCGCAATAAATATAATGTGATAAAAGCCAATAATTTAATGCAGCCATATGTAAGTTTTTGCATATATTAACACATTGTATCTAAAAACCTTCCAAGTAGGTACTTCGTCACTGTTTTTTAAATGAAGAAACACGTTGAGAATAAAGATGAGAACTGAGGTGTATAAGATCACACTGCTAATAAGTGATTGTGTAGATGTTCACAATCAAGTATTTGAACTGTGAATGCTGCATTTAGTAACAGTATACTTCCTAGTGCTACTATATGGGTTTATTTCAATGTCAGGACTGGGGAAGGAACACTAACAGAGGAAAATTTATTACAGAAACTTCAACTAATATTTCCAGAGTAGAACATATTCTTAAAGATTATCAGTTGTTTTTTTTTTTTTCTTTTTCCCCCTTCTGCTTCAACAGATTATCTTGCCAGATACCTTTCTGGAGCATTGCAACATGAGGATGAATGACCTGCTTAGAAAAGAAGCACAGTAGTCAAAGACATACACAGATCATAACAGATATAGGTCATGACAGAAGGCTAAGGAATAAAGATAAGCAATGCCATTCAAGTTCCTAAGTGAAGGTGAACTGTCTAGCCTGCAGGCAGCATCGTCATGCAAATTGAAGTCAAAACCATCCCCATATGCAACTTGGACTGAAATACAGTAGAATTTATTTATCTAACTGGGTACTGAGAATTCAAACACCAGGTTAAGGAAAAATAAGAAGTAAGTTACTAATGTGATAATAATGTGACACTTAAAAATGAAAGGTTACTATTCCATAGCACCAGTTAACATATTTCATTCTAATGCTTTTCCTAGCAACACATGAAGAGAAGGTTCAGCAATTCATTGCATTTTTGCCATAATCCTTTAAGCAAAATTCATCAGTAGCCTTTAAATAATAAAGGAGGACTTGTGAGATCTTGTGGAAAAGACTTCGAGAAAACCCACAAGCACATATGCCATTCTTCTAACTAGATTTTGAGCTTTTTATGTGTTCAGTCAAGAATGAAAACAATATTATAAATGTTATGCTTTCCAGGCCTGACAGATGCTCATCTTGGGATGGAGTTACATACACAGACAGAAAATGAGCTGTAACAAGTTCTTTGCAAAGGATAAGTGGGTGTTTTTAGAATCCTTGATCAAAACCCACTGTAGCATATATATTTTTTCCTTATTATCCAGATTTATTCTATAAAGCTCTCCTTCCACCATTTTTGCCATCTAACTGACAATTTTCTGAGTTTCAATGTTATTACTGCTTACTTGGTATAAAGCAGAAATGATGTTTTACAGCAGCTCTATGAAGTGCCATTGAGAATTAAATTGCTTTCCTTTCTTCCTTATCGTTGTGAATTTGGTGCAGATGAAAGATGGAAGATTGGCAGCCAGGGAGCCCAAAGTCCTCTATTATCTATGAGATACACATGATATGGGCAAAGGCAGCCCAAACTTCCTCTTCATATTCCTGTGCTAGCTTTCAAATCTTGGAGAAAGAGCTCTGGGGGAGAGTGTCATTTGTAAAAGATAGAATTTCAAGATAAAGTTTCTCTTCCCCCCCAAAAAAATCGAATTTTAAAAGTAGTCAGAAAGAAAAATATAGAAATAAATTGACAAAAAGTTTTTATGAAGTTGAATTTAAGTTGCTGGCTAGTTTGTAAACAATATAAGATGTTCACCACTTTTGGTTGTTGCTCCTCATCTTTACCTGTATATCACTTAAAAATTCTCTTATATGTTTAATTAATTGCAATAAATTATTTTCCTGTATCACATTAATTTATCAGCCACAGGCAAGGCTTGATGTTCTCTGTTAAAAAGACAGAATCTGCAATTCCAGAACTTCATGTAATGCTTCCACATTTCTTCTCTTTCTTTGTCCTTAGTTTTCAATATTTCTTGTATTGGTGATTTAACTTCCTCATTGTTTCATCTGGTTTTGCCACTAAGATTGGTATGATTAAAGCTCTGTTTCTGGACAAAACAGGAAAAAACCTCTTGCAACTTAGTAGCCAGGTCCACAACAAAAACCTTAGGAAATTTAGGCTTTGGAAACTTTGTCCAGTATCAAAGAGTTCTAAGAGGATATACTACATGTAAACTATTCAGCTAGAACTATACTCTTTGCTTTTATTCTGCAAGGATTTCTAAGCACAGGAAAACTGCCTAGGGCTTTGCCATGAAGAATTTTAACCAAAAGTTCAATGCAAACCTCTGGTTTGACTTTTCAATCATCCAGCTATACTCCCAGCAGTAGCTGTTACCTCCTGATCCTCTTGCTATGAGAATTTGGCAGTAGATTCATTTTGCCTGCTTTGTTAGCATAGGTTGGATAATACGCTTTTGAATTAGCTCTTTGTATAATGATGATGCATACTGTAACCTATGCCACCATTACACTTTGTCTGAACACAATGTTACATGTAAAGCATACTTGTTACTCTCCTCTGCTCCCTACTTTCAGGTTTCATGGTTTCCAGGCACCTTTTAGGGTGGATTCCACTTATATACTTGATGCTACTTCAAGTATTTTTATTTTTTTGATACTTAATCATTAGACAAGAATAAATCCATTTATGTATCAATACAATTACAGTATCAATTACAATTACAGTATCAATACACTTACAGTATTATTTGTACAATTACAGTACTATTTGGGGATTCAAGTCAATAAAAATTTCAGTGAATTGTACAAAACAACAGAGGAAGTAGAGAGGTGAACTTTTTTACCCCAAGAATGTTTCTCTCAAGCAATAATTCTTGTAGTATTCTAAGTTATATATATATATATATATGTATATATATGTACACACTAAGTTCTATATGTATACACACACACACACAACACCACGACATCAAAACTTCATTTATTATAGGGTCCTCAAAAACAGTGCTCAAGGACCCAGGTGATAACCTTCCAAAATTAGCTCAATAATGAGCCTGTTTTGTCAGTGCTCAACCAGGTGGTGCTGAAGGCCACAAGTAATGTAGTTGAGGGGATGGGGCAAGGAGAGATATTGCTGGTGATTGAATTCAGAATGTAGCATATTTATTACTTTGTTCTCTACTTCTTTGAACTATTCTTCTCACCAAATACCTTATGTACTCGAGTATAAGCTGACCTGAATATAAACTGACTGCCCTAATTTTACCCTAAAAACTGGGGAAACAGTGACTCGAGTATATACCGAGGTGGAAAATTCAGCAGCCACTGTAACTTTCAAAAATAAAAATATATACCAAAACAATTGCAATAATTGAGGAATCAGTAAGTAAATAACTAAGTAAATAAATACATAATTACATTTACAATACATGATTAACAAACCACATTAACCCATAGTATTCAATGACAACTTTAATAAATTGATCAATTAAATTAATCCATTTAAGACAGTAAAGCATTGTAAATAAATGGTTAAAAATCCAGAATCCCTATAATCCAAAACCCCTGATTGTAAGATTTAAGCATTTATAAACATTGAGTTACACAACTTTAATGCCTTAAATGGGTTTTTCACTTAATTAAATGTGCCATTGAATGTTGTGGGTTAAATAGTTCAGTGGCAAATAGTTCAGTTCAGCTGACTACCTCTTCAGCTCAGCCATGACTTGTGGACTGAGCTGAAAAACTGCCCCTTCCAACAAGCGGCAGAAGATGACCAGAGACTACGTTCATTTGATCTGGTGTTCGCACAGGTTCGCACAGGTTATCACAAAACAGTGTTGAGGTATCACAGCATTAGCAAAACTCTAGTAGCCTTAAAATTTGCCCTCCCGATCCCTATTTTATTTAAATTAACAAGTGAAATTCTACTTTGAATTTTATGTTTATGGAGAAAACATTTCCTAATTTTTATTATAAAGTTATCAGTTTAACATGATCTTACATGTTAAAAGTTAAAGATTGTTGTAGAGCTCTAAATTTATTTTTGAGTATATATCTCTATATAAGATCTACTCAAACATAAGACTGTGTTCATATTCTGCTAAGCTCTTTGCTCAATGTTTTATTAGTGAATTCCATGAGTATGGCTGCATATGCCACTAATTTACTCATACGTTTTTAAATTTTGAATTTCATGCCAAAATATGTCACTTAATATTGTACACTTGATGGCATGCTTTTACATATATTTATAATATCTTGTGGTGTAAATGTATGTATTTTCTTTTGTGTAGACCTAGGAATCATAGCTTTGAAAAATAAACATATTAAGCCTCATTAGATGATATCAATTTATTTAATTCTTAAAATGCTTGTGCATATTATATTACTGTTATATGGAAATTCTTGTATTGCATCTTCATAAAACTTAATAAGGAAAATAATTTTTAGTCATTTGATAATTCTATTGTGATATTAAGTTGTTTTAGCTTCAATTTCCCAAGTTACTGATGAAAAAAACATGGTTTCACTGGGTTGATAAATTGGATATATAATTATTTTCCAAAATTTTTATTTTAATTTCTTTATTTGGGTTTGTGTAACCAACTCCAGCAATACTCATGGTTACTCATGGATCTATGTCCTGGGATCATTCCTGCTTTGTCTTTGGGATCATATGTGATGTCAGGTATTAAGCCTGCATTGATCGCATGCAAAGCAAGTTTTTTACCTACTGTACAATCTGCATAATTCATTAAATGTCTGTTTCAAAAATGTTTATTTTCTCGTGAGTTCTCTATATTTTACTAAATTAACTATTTTACTTTATTTATACATACATATTTTGCATTAAATGTACAAATGTACTGTATACCAACTTGAATTTTAATTAATATTTTATTTGCCTAAATGTTACTTTCAGTTGTCATTAATAAAAAATCTATAAATTAATTTGGGTTTCTGGTTTATCATAATTCTGATGCAGAGATTTTTTATATTTGACTTTTAAAGTTTATATTTAGTTTTCCAATACACATAGAACCGGTATTTTGTTGGCAATATATTATTTTACTCTATGCTAAAAGATTGACTCAGTACTGTTGCAGAGAAAAGTTATTGCTCTGCAAAATAATTATTGCTATTAGCCAAGCTTCCATATTTGAGTAGATTACCTTGAATTTCCAGGTATTTTCAATTAATTCTTAACAAGATTAATATGCTGAAAAGTTAAAAAAATGTTCATCAAACACCCTGAACACCTTGTCATATATTCTAAATGAACATTTGTTATGGATGCTTTATCAAGCGTATCCATCTATCTACATTTCTGATTAATTAATGCATTTAAGCACATCTAAATTATAGCTTCCAGTATGCTTCAATTTATCAGGGTTTTCCAAATGCAAGGTAAATCTTCAACTGCTGAACTACATTATGGTCATTATTCATTTCATTGATATTATTTTATATTTGGAAAATCTATCAAATCTAATTTGTCTTTTTAACTTTGATAGTTAATTTTCTGTACAAAACATTTTTCTTACTTCTAAGTTGTGATGACATTCCTTATTTTTTTAACCTTAAAGATGTATCTTTATTGCTAGAGTTTATGAGCAATATAAAATTAATTTGGGAGGCTGTAAAGATAATACAAATAGATAGATGTCATGCGTTACATTTACTTGCCTTCTAGTTCAATTCAGACATGCTGTGGACACCATATCATCATGTGCTCTAACATTATTACCCCAGCAACACTGGAATAATTATGACTGGACTCCATAACTAGAGTAAACAGCACAATATTACCAAGCTGGGCATCATATGAACATCATATGGACATAATATTGACCGAAAACAGCATAATAGTATTTCTTAAAATATTAAAATAAATATTTTATAATAAAATAAATATTTGTGATATGTTTGAAGATAGTTTCATTTAAAATGTTTCAATATACTTTGTTAAAGAGACCTTCATTTCCCATTGGATTGCTATAACAACTTTGTATTTAAGAAAATGTATTTGAGAAAATAGATGTTATAGTAGATGTTATAAAAAACAAATGACATAGCATACATATATCTTCTATTAGAAATTTTTATTAGTCTGATAAGTTTATTACAATTATTAATATTAAAAAACTTATTAAAATGAGATTGGGGACATCTAGGAATGCCTAAACACTATGTAGGTCAGAAAACTACAAAACCCCTAATGCTCTGCATTTTTTTCTCAGTTTATATTTTTGGCAACACTAAGGGAATTGTTCAGAAATCAAATAATTCAAGCAGAAAGAGGAAGGAAGAACAAAAATAAAAATATACATGATTCAGGCATTTGCAGAACTCACATTTCTGCCTATCTCTCCTATTTTGTTTTCAATGAGTCCCGTCTATAGTTTTAGTTACTGATTTCTTTTCTTCTCTTGTTTTTTCTTTTTGGACTTTGGTCCACACCAGGTGACGCTCAGGGGCTCAGGGGTTACTCCTGGTTATGCACTCAGAAATTGCTCCTGGCTTGGGGACCATATGGGACAGCAGGGGATCAAACCTCCACCTGTCCTATGTCAGCTGCATGCAAGGCAAATGCCCTACCTCTGCCCCATTGCTCCAGTCCCAGTTGATTTTTTTGAGGTTATCACAGTTAATAATTAAGTATTTTTATTTTTTGTGTAAAATATGCTTCTTTTTGTCTTTTAAATGCTTGCAGAAAGATGAAATTATCCACTGATATCATTAAGAAATTCAATACCTATAATTCTCAAATAAAAAGCATTCTAAATATAAATTACTTAGAAATTTACTAATGTATAAAGGGCTAAGAAAATATAAAATAGGCCAAAACATTCTGACATCCCTTTTGATAAGAAAATTTGTTTTGCAACATATGGAATGGAGTGAAAACTCATTTGTTTCTGGACAGAAATAGATTTTTCTGATTTATTTATTTACTTATTTGGACATAAGGACCACTCATCAAGATATTCCTTATATCTTATGCAGAGAGACTTTTAGTTCTGGCTAGATTTCAAACTAGTCAACATTTATCTTCTCTTGTGGCGTCCTATAAGGTACCCCAAGCCAGGAGCGATTTCTGAGGAGTACCAGAGATTGCCTAGTTTAGTCATGTGCAAGACAAGTATCTCATATTGGAAAAAAAAAAATAAAATGAAAGAAAGCAAAATTCAAGAGAGTTTTTAATTTTAAATCTCAGCAGCAAAATTTTCTGCTCTTGGTATGAATTTTGATTCAATGAATAGTCATTTTCATTTTCCTATTGAACTATTAATATTATTTATAGAATGAAAGTTTTTTTTTTTTATTGTGACTGAAGGTTCAGTTCCACAACTTAGAGGAGAGGTGCTGGTATGAAACCAAAGTCATTGAGAGAATAATTCATTACTAATCACCTATTAGTTCTGTGAATAATTAATACATTATTTCACAGCAGTTGTTTTTAAATATAATTTCAATGTTTCTGTTATATTTCTTAGCTATTATCTCCTCTCTCTATTTCGTTTTCTCTTTCTCTCTCCCCCTTCCCGCCAACACCTGTATTTTTCTTTCCTTCTTGTTTGTTTTGTTGCCACACCTAGAGGTGCTCAGGGCTTAATCCTGGCTCTGAATTCAGATATCATAAAATTTCTGGCTCAGGGGACTATATAAGGTGCTTCAGGGAACCCTCTAGGATGCCGGGGATTTAATCCAAATCTATACATGTGCATGTATATCTATCTATCTATCTATCTATCTATCTATCTATCTATCTATCTATCTATCTATCTCTCTCTCTATATATATATATACATATGTATATGTACTCTACCTGCTCAGCTATCTATCACCTAGCCCTTACAGCAAATAGACTTAGTAACAATTCATGTTAGTTCTCCTAGGTAAATTATATATTGAAATATCATATTTCATATCAAATAAGTACATTTTATTTTATCTTCTTAAGACCTTTATTCTGAAATTCCCAGATTTAGCAATGTAGAGTCAGCAGAACTATTATATAAAAAGTAAAGGAAAGCAGATAAGACCAATACTTAAGATAAGTTTACTATTAAATAATACAGACTATGATAAAAATATATGTGGTTACAAACTTGATCACAAATATATATGGGACATTTAAAATTCGGCATTAGGTCTATACAAGAGTAACTACAGGAACATTATTTTGTATGTGGTTATAGTACCATTTCTATAAAATAGCATCATTAGTGTGCTAAAATCCATTGTTGGAGAAGCTTGCCTAGATATTAAGCTTCCCTTTAAACCATAGAACCTTTCAATCTAAATTTTTTATATAAATAAAGCAGAAGTAGAAGAAAATGTCGTGTTTTTTTATTTGTTTGCTTTTATACTCCTGTCTATGCGCTCAGAAATCGTTCCTGGCTTGGGGGACCATATGGGACACTGGGATATGGACTGCATTCTGTCCTAGGCTGGAGCCACTGCTCTGGCTCCTAGAAAACATTTTTTATCTTAAAAGAAATTTAAACTGACCCAGAATGACAAGAATAACTGAGTTGAAATGTAATACTAGTATTTGTTTTTTACAATGGAAATAGGAAAGTTAGGTACAGAGGGGGGGTTGAGTGGAGCCCAGAGGTATTCTGGGTCAGCAATGTCAGCCCAGATAAACCCAGTGATTATAGTAAAGTTTTACTGCTCATTCCCTGGCAAAATAGGGACTCCGGAGTATCATTGAGTGCAGAATCAGAGGTAAGCCTTGAATACCACTTAATGTGACGCCCCCTCCAAAATAAAGCAAACAAAAAGATTTGAATAGCTTTGTTTCATTAAATAGCTAATGAAGGAGATCTGGGATTTGAATTTAGGGAATTGTGTTCCAATTATCCACTTCACAGATAGTTGCATAGTGCAGGGGTTAAGGTGCATTCCTTGCATCTCTAATACCTCAAGTTATATATCTACACATATCGTTCCCCAGGGTACTACTAAGGTTCATTCACAATCACAGAGTCAGAAGCTGTTTCTAAACAATGCCAAGTGTGATCCCAAAAATATACAAACAAAACAATAATAAGGCTATATTCATTAGAACTGTTTAAAAAAACTTTGAAAAATACATAATAGGACAGTGACATTTTCTCTACTCTGCATTAAATATGTTTAGTTTTTATTTAAAATGCATTTTTGGGGTCGGAGAGATAGCATGGAGGTAGGGCATTTGCCTTTCATGCAGAAGGTCATTGGTTTGAATCCCGGCACCCCATATAGAACCCCGAGCCTGCCAGGAGCAATTTCTGAGCGTGGAGCCAGCAGTAACCCCTGAGCACTGCCGGGTGTGACCCAAAACCAAAAAAAAATTTAATAAAATAAAATGCATTTTACAAAATATTTAAATGTGCTATCACAAGGGTCTTTTCTACTACTAAAAGCAACATACATTCTCTTTCTCTTTTTGTTTCTTTCTCTTGTCCTACACTTCCTTTTTTCTCTTAGCTTACTGATAATAAAACTAAATTGTCCCTCTATATTTGGTCTTTACCATTTTATTTGGAGCTTTCTATGTGTGGAATATCCTTTTATTATATTCGTATTTTGTACATTGTCTGAGTACTCGAAGTACTCTGTATCCAGAGTGCAAAAACCGAAACAGCATTACAGTAAAGACTTCCATCTGGTAATCCCTACAGTTGATAAGTTTAATGTAGTTTTAGTGATGCTTGTAACAATAAATAGCATATATTCAAAGCAAAAATAAATCTCTGTATTTATTTATTTGGGATGATTATTTACAAAATATTAACAATATTATACTGACAAACATATTAAAAAAGGGAGAAACCTCATAGGTATTTCAGTCATACTTGCATACACAAGTACGCATGTTACCAATGCCAGTTCTAATGGTAGTGATAACCATATGAAATAGCACGCTGCAGTGATACAAGCTCATCACGATTAGGGTGATGTACAGCTACAATTTCCTTCCTTGATTACTTTTAAGTCTGAATGACAAACAGAGAAAGGTAAGATAGGGAATATGAAGCAGTCAAGGCAAGAGACTATGATTAGCTGTGAAGAGATATACTTTGGCTCAGATATTACGGAAGTCATTTTGTGCATAAAAGACAAAGTGTATAATTGAATTGTTGTCCACTAAATGAGAAAAGAAAGTGGAAATTTCTCACACTTAATAAGGGTTGTTATGCCTTTTGCTCTTGAGATATTTGATTTGCATATACATACTTGAATTTTTATGTGAATGTAAAAATGTTGCACATTTTGTTTCTCTGCTTTCTTATAATAGTAAGAGATTTAAACTGATTGTACTGCAAGTAAATTTTTATTTCACTTTTCCCCTTTCTAGATACTAAGTGTAATTTAAATAGATTGGCTACTTAATATTTTATATTCTGTGATTTTACTTTTTTACTTTGTTGAGAAGCATAATGATTGTTAGCAAGGGAACATTCCCTTAAGAAAGAAAAAACTCACCATTTTTATTTATCGTTATCCTAAGCCATTAAGTCTTAAAAGTATGAAGTGTTTTTAATAAAAAATACTTTTTAACTTTTCACATGAGAAATTACATATATTTTCAAATTTTAAATTAATATTAGTCGATGATGTTACTTCCCTTGGAGACATATTGTTTGATGAAAAATTTGTGAAATAATACTGGAGATAGCATCCAACTTTGTTTACTTCATTCACTTTGAATCAAAATGTGTTCTTATCAACTGATCAAGTATTTAGTGAGATTACTTTATGCTTAATATTAGACTAAAGTTGTAGATAATAATTTTATAGAGTGTGTTATTTGTCAGCTATATTGCTAGAATCTTTACTGTTTCATGAAATGTATTCCTCAAAACCAAACCAAACAGAACAAAAATAAGCACTCAAATAATCATAAAGTGCATGCTCTGTGCTAGATCCAGGTGCAGTCCTGGAACCTGGTTTTCTGAGTATCTTGAAGGATTAACTCTCAAGCACAGCACCCTGAGTATTGCAGGTATGGTACCAAAACATAAAAAGCATGCTACTTAACTTGATTATATTTTATAATTTCACATATAACTTTTACTTACAAAAGTTACTTACAAAAAATGAAACTATTAGTAAATTAGGTAATTAGAGTTTGAATCTAATAATGTTTCTAGAGTATTTGCTATTTTAAATCACATTTTTGTCTGTAGTTAGATAATAAAATTTTAAAAGTAAAATAATAAAATTGAGAAGATGAAATGTTCAGTGAGAACCAGAACAATCAGAAAAGGAAAAGATAAATCACTGTGGAGGAAGTAAAAAGGACAGAGCTAATATTGTAATTAGTGCTACCTAGTGTGTTTCTGACTCACAATTCAAGTGAATTGTTTATTTTAATTCGAAAAATAAAAGCATATTTTGTATTCGTAGACTTATTTATTCATAATTACTGGATATGTTCTGAAGATTTTCATATAATTTTGATGACCCTTTAGAGTTTAAAGTAGGCAAATAGTTCTTACCTTTTGGCTCTAACAGATATCTTCACTATCGGTTACCAGATACCTTCACAATCAGTTAGGGAAAAGAAATTAAGCCTCAGAATCATTTCTGCTATATAGGTAAGCATTGCAAAATAAATATACAATTTTTACCAAATATTTGTTTATATGTTTCAGTTTTAAGAATTTTTCTGTCTGACATGTTAGGACTTCATTAATCTCTCTACATAAAATGTTCACTCAAAATAATGAAACTTCTATTTCAGGTGAAAATATCTTATTACCAGTGATCTGACTTGGAACCTGATAATATAAATGTAAGTCAATATTGGCAAAACTGTAACTACTGAGCATATTCTGTTTTTAAGTCACGTTCAAAAAATGTGTTATCAACAATATATCTACAAAATGTATTTAAAAAAAAACTATAGAAAAATATAACATTCCAATGTCTGATATGCAGGTTTGACCAAAACCTAAATTATGAGAACAATTTGTCCAGACTAAAGTTAAAAAGGAAGGAATGTTATTAAAGAACATATTTGCTGGGGAAATAAAATAGCACAATGGTTACAGCATTTGTTTTGTACACAGGTTAGTAGAGCAATAATAAAATTGTTATGTCATTTGCCTTGTACATTAGCTTTCTATTGTACGTACTGGCTTATTACTTAGGTCCATCGTTATTGACATATTTTATATCTTGTATATATCTTGTGACTGATGAAACTTCACCCTTCCAGGTCGGAGAACATTCCATCTGCTGGCACTGAAGTTTCTACAGACTATGCTTGCACAAGAGAGGTCTGTGGGAATGGGCCAAAACAAAACTCTACATCCCAACCTCACAGACCCTACCCAGGCGGGGGTAGGACTTGGGGACTCTCAGGGCACCTTTTAAAGTCACAGAGGAAGAAAAGCAGACAACCCTACACGTGTTCCTCATAGGAGGACGTTCCACCTGCCAGCATTGAAGCCCCTATTGACCGCCTCTGTCTAGATGAAAACTGTAAATTTACCATAGTCCTATTGCCCCACAAACGTCATGTACACTTCAATTTATACCAGAAGGTTCTGGATAGACCAGGCCTGACTTTTCTTTTCAATTGAAAATGTACCGTATTTTCCGGCATATAAGACGACTTTTGAAACAAAAAAAAAAAATGTCAACTGAAAATCGTATCCCGAAAAATGTTTCAATATGCCGCTAAACGAAAATTGTCTGAATATTGCAACAAAACGAATTTTCCAACTTAATCCTGCACCATTCACTGCAAGGCTGCTGGGACCGCCTCTCTGACTCAGCCAATCCAAGCAGGCTTTTGATGCATGCAAATTAGACTATGTTCTGGGCCTGAATCTCCACTGTCAAAAGCCTGCTCAGATTGGCCAGAGTCAGAGATAAAGTCTATTCCAGAATAACCTTTGATCCTTTGCTTGTTGTGATTGTCTCACCGTGGTACATACAGTTGCAGCACAGGAACGTTCTGTCTGATACAGCGAATATAGGCCTAAACCTATGTCTTAACTGCAAAATTGGGGTCGTCTTATATGCTGGAAAATACGGTACATCCCCCAAACACAAGAGCATCCTAACAAATTAGTTTGATACATTTCTATCATACTTGAGTAACCTTGCCCACCCAGAATAAACTCTAAAACAGACATACCTCCAACCACCTCTTATACAATGAAGCAAACCACTTTTTTAAACACCCTGAAATGCTAGCAATTCAACCCACCCAAAGCAAAGAACAATGGGGAACCAAGGAAGACACCAGCAGCTGTGGATATGGCTACTATTTTAGTATTTCTAATTATGATATGTGTGATCATCTCTATTCTTTCCTAATATATATAATGTTACTAACACTTACAACAAACATAATAGATCTATCAGGATAAAATCTGTCAAAGACTGTTCCCAGGTTCTAATACCCACTTGATTATTTAATAAATTCTCCCTAATTTTCATTGAGGACCATTATTTCAAATGAGAAATTTATCATTAATACATGTTACTGCTATGAATACTGAATCATAAAATTAGTTCAACTCTTATTTTATTCTCTAATGTATACCCACTTCTCCATTTCAAAAATCAGTTTTAATTTTCCTTTTTCTTTAAATGGAACCGCCTTTGTTAAAAGTTATGTGTAGTGCTTCAATTTAATAAAAAAATGATGTATAAGTCAGAGTAAATAAAAGAAAAATAAACTTTTAAGTATGCAAATTATTAAATGCCCAATTAAATGCCTATTATGACAAAAGAAACTTTGAAGTTGTCAATCTAATCATATTAAATGATTCATTAATCTGACAGCTCCCATGCTAAGAAATAGGAAAACTAAAAAAAAAAAAAAAAAAAAAACAAGACATTAGAAAAATAATCAGAGAGAATTGGGCAAGGTTATTAACAACAAAAACAAAAAAAATGATTATTTTCCAGTAAAGTCAGTTTCTCCTCTCAGATGCTGGGAGTGTGATCGTGTAAATTAACTAATAATGCTGACCAGATATCTACAGATTTCTTTGATTAAAATTAAATTTTTGCAGAAACGTTAAGTTTGTAGTTTGTTTAGGCAATTAGACAAGGAGGAACCTAGAACAAAAGATTCACTGGAACAATTTTACCAGCAACAAGAAGGCAAGTTGAAAGATAGAGGACTTGTTCTCAAAGGATCATTCTTCTCTGATCACAAAAGTTGTTTTTATAGAGAAAAGAATAAGAAAGATTTAGAAACAGTAGATTTTTGACCGGTGGTGACCAGAACAAATAATAAATTATCTGCTAGCTGATTCCCCTATGGTGTACTTTGTTTTATTTGAAAACCTAAACATAATTTGGGTTAGGCTTTTAGGGATAGCCCTGGAAGAGTGGAGACTTTATGGTAATGCCCCATGGGGAAGATAGTCCTTATTTTTAAAATTTTGCAGAAAAAAAGGCCACAAGTGTTCTTGTCTAACTGAATTTGCTGTTTCTAATTTCTGTGGGTTAGTTATACTTATTTAGTTTACTTTTGAGGCCAGATCTGTGGTGCTGAGGGGTTACTCCTGGCTGTGCATTCAAAAATTACTCCTACTGGTGCTTGGGGAAACACATGACCTAATAATGAACCCAGACCAGTCACTTGCAAGACTCATGTACTATCATAGCAGCCCCAGTTATTGTTTGAAAAAATTAAATTATAGTTACTAAGTAAAAATAGTACACAACATACTATTTATTTATGGAAACCTAGAGAAGTAAATTAATTGCTTTAATACAAATATATTTCCACAGCTCTTTAGTTATATATATATATATATATATATATATATTTAGTTATATATATATTTAGTTTTATATATAGATATAGATATATATGGTGAAAATGTCTAAGGGGAATGAAATAAATGAGACAGGATACTGGCCTTTTAACCTATAAAAGAACACAGCCTGTAATTCCCTCAGAGAACTTGCTCAAGACAAACACTTTCCAGCCCTCAAATTCTTCAGGCCTTTAGATGCCAAATTTTAAGGCAGCAAAAAATTTCTAGCCAGCATTAGTCAATCTATAAATGTACAACTTTTGTGGGATGATGATGATGATGATGAGCAAATTCACACTTCAAGTCCTCTTAGTTTATGAGCCTTGATCTCTATTAGGCATCTGCCATAGTACCAAGAGCCAAAGCAGACTCAAATTAGACATGTACAGACCAGCAGTTGTTCCCATTTCTCGTCATGATTTTCATATTTAGAAATCTCCTTGTAACTTTTATTATAGAAATTCTTCTCCTTTAATATTTACTGTTTCTCCATTAAATATATTAATTACTTTATCAACTCTTACTTAAAAGTTGTAGAAATCTGTTTTTTTCTCTGTCTCATTGAAACAAGTTCCTTTCATATGGAAGTTAAAAAATGTATTTAAGGGGCCTGGGAGATAGCATGGAGGTAAGGCGTTTGCCTTTCATGCAAAAGGTCATCAGTTCGAATCCCGGTGCCCCATATGATCCCCCGTGCCTGCCAGGAGCAATTTCTGAGCATGAAGCCAGGAGTAACCCCTGAGCACTGCAGGGTGTGACCCAAAAACCAAAAAAAAAATAAAAAGTATTTAAAATAAAACCAACAAACTCTTTTAAGATTGATTTACTTAGAATAGTACAAAAATTCTGCCTTCTTATTTTCCTATTTCCCCAAAAGCAATATAAGGAAGGTAATATCTAAATGAACTCAAATTTCTCAAAAGAGAGGCCTATAAGAGCCAGTCAATAATTGATCATATTGGTACCTGTCAGCCAGTCCTGACTCCGTGCTCCCCTAAGTTTTGTTTGCTGTATTTAATATTGGGGCCACACCTGACAGAATTTTCAGTTATATTTAGCTAATAGTGTGGATCAAATTCTGAAATCCTGCCTGAATAGCATGCTTTCAGCCTCTTAAGAAATGTTTCAGGCAATTAAAAAAAATATCTTCCAGTTTGTTTTACCACTGAGCATAAAGAAAGATTATTTTTTCAATGTGACTCTACCATCTTCCAGCCTTTTAGCTTATTACTAAATCTCTTTCTTGATTCCATCTTTCTATTGATTAAACCTGGGGATGACATTGGGACCATGCAAAACATGATTACATTCATAGGTTTTATTCATTTTCCTATATTTTCTAGATTCAAATTTTGTTGTCCTTATCACTTACTTCATCCTAGGTCTTATGCTAGAAATATACTGTTTTGTTCCTTTTTAAATTATAAAGTTAATATTATGCTAATTTTTAATTTTCATAAAAAGGATTAATTTTTTTTAGTTGAGAGTCATGACAAGGAAGTCAATCTTTTTGCATCAAGATTAAAATTTGTTTTATGGTGGCCAGAGCAATAGTGTAAAAGGTATGCCACAGTTGTCTTGGTCGGGATATGTTAGGGAATTTCTTGGAATTAAGAAAGCGTGTGCAAAGGAGTAGGCAAATTAGGAATGACAGGAGCCTCATGCACATGTGTGGGAGAGTAATGTTCTAGTTTATTAAACAAATATAGAGGGTGTATATGAATCATTTTTTGCCAGTCATAGTTGTATTTTTTTTGGGGGGGGACCCAGTGACACTCAGGGGTTAAGCCTGGCTCTGCACTCAGAAATTACCCCTGGAAGACTGAAGAACCATATGGCATGCAAGAATCAAACTGGGTCCCTCCTGGATCAGCTGCATGCAAGGCAAACATCCTACAGCTTGCACCACCACTCTGCCCCCAGTCATAGTTTTAATGATGGTATGTAAAAAGAGCTCACATTTGTTTCTTTGCAAGGTAAAACACATCTCTCTTGTTAAGAGAAGTTTTATCAGCATACACTTTGATCTTCAAAACAATTCATGTGCCTCTAGGTGGTTTGCAGACCTTATGAATAGATATATTTCAATTAAGAGCCAAGATTTTCAAAAGGGGGAAATTTTAACATCTCTCAAAGTTTTTCCTCTCTGGCCAAGCCCTAGGTATAAATTCTGATGCAGATTAAAGGATTTTGCTAGAAACCAGGTTTTCCTATCAAGATTCCTTTTTTACCTGAGGGAAGAGGTTTTTGCTTTTAGGGCTTATGCAGTTAACTTACTTCCTAAAGTCTGACTAAGAAACAGTTTTTACAAGGGGCAATAAAAGAGACAAACTTATTTGAAAGAAATGCAAATCTTTACCTGGTAAAGGCTTTCTTAACAACCCATTGCTACTTTCAACCCAAACTTTGGATGTTAAAGCTAAGGTAAAAAATTAGCTATCAAGTCACAAGGAGCCCCCTAGAGATGTCCCACAAAACATTCCTTTGATCTGAGAGAGCAGTCTACTTAAAGCTTTAAGGCATTTCTAAAGACTATGAGGATTAAATTTGTTTGTATGTATCTCTTGGTGCTGTGTTTTCCAGGTAAAGCGAGATTTAATCAAGGCTATATTTTCATGTAATAATTCTTATTTTGGAAGTAAATTTTCAAATATATACATACTCAGTACATCAGAAAGGAGATTAATATTTAGGCAAAATATATGTTTGTAACTAGGCTTGAGAAATATCACCCTCACTATCAGGGAAGTTAGTCAGCCATCCAAGCTGAGGTGGGGCCTCTCAGTGGCAGTGACGTGGCAATGACACAGGTAGGATATTTTTCTTGCACAAGATCAACCCCAGTTTGATTCTTGGCACTCCATAATGTCTACTTGGCCCCAAAGCAAAATAAAAAAATTTGTTTCAGTTTTAGGTTCCATTTAATTTGAACTTGGCACCCTTTGAGAGTTCCAGCATTCTGCATTTGTTAATGTCTTGTTTCCTATGTTTGTTTTTTCCATACATTGCATGAGATACTTCCCTCTCTATTTCAAATTAGACTACATCTCTGATTGTTGAGACAAATAGATTCTTTTTTCTTTACTTCTCAGAGCTAGAAAATCTTTACAACCAGCTCATTTTACACCGTAACAATTTTTTACCAGTAACAATATATTAATAATTTGTTTTAGGGTATATCTTTATGATATTCCTCATTTGTTTCTTTTATTCTCATAGAATATACCAGTACATCTGATTAGAATGTATTTAAAATGACTTTTTTTAAAAAAAAATATGGAATGCTTCACGAATTTGTGTGTCATCCTTGCACAGGGGCCAAGCTAACCTTCTCTTTCTCATTCCATTAAAATGTATTTTTAAAGTTTCATTTCTAAATATTATAATGAGCAAGCTCCACTTAATATGACAAGCAAACCCCACTGACCTACTCAAAATAAAACACCGAAGACAGGGAATGAATTGGGAGAGGGAGCAGTACTTGAACACTGCTTTGTGTTAGCATTGTGTATATTCAAATGTATCACTTGTTTTAAAAATTACCAAAAAATAAAAAGATTATTCCTAATAATAATATGATAAATTATCTATCTTAGAATGTTCATCCTAGAACAGTTTTGGGCTTGTCTATTGTTCTTTGAGACTTAGATTTTTTAATTTGGAAGGACCATCAACAATGTGTTTGATTTGCAGTCATCAGTAAAAAACATGCTAAGGTAATTAATTTATCCTAGCTAGTTGTAGAAAAAGGAAAGACTATTTGCATCAAGTTTGCTATTAGTAAATGTTAGTCAAATTTCTATCTACATTGCTGTGGATATAATGTCTAAGAATAAATCAATGATCAGAAAATCTTATTTATAGGGTAACTTTAAGAAATATATTCAATGTCATACACTGTTTAATATTATTAGTGCTTTGGTGAGGGTCCATACCTGAAGATAATCAGTGGTTATTCCTGGCTCTTCACACACATAATCTGATAATGGTCAAGGCATGATATGGATCAACACAGTTGCTGGCAAGGCAAATACCCTATCCACAGTGCTATCTCTCTTGCCCCACCCATTGTTTATTCTTGATGTTTTATCCTAGATCAAATTTGTCTTTAATCAGATATACATCGAATTCAAGTAGATAATTATTACCTAATTAAAAAAATTATTTTTATAACTATATTTTCAAAGAACAGACGGGAAAGTTAGCAGACATTTAATTCAGCAAGTCCTATCTTTGTTTTGATCTGTGACCACTGTCCATATTTCCTGCTGATCAACATTTCTTTTATTTGACCTTGTCTCTAGATCATCTCTACTTTGACCAAATTCAATGAAAAGATTTTATTGAGTCTTTTCACCCTAACCTTGTAATTTTTTGCCAGTTTTAAACTTGTTAACCAAGTCCAGGTTAAACATGTTCAGAAACCACTTGATATGGGTGTATTTTTGTACTAAAGCCTTTGAACTTTTAAGGAAAGGCAGGAACTTCTTCCTCATAGGTGCTGCTACAGGAGTTACCTTGAAAATCTGAAGTTTGAAGCTGGTAGCTCAAGGACAACTCAGGGGAAATGTTATTTTTCTCCTAAACTTCTAAAGAAAGGTCTTTATGTTCAGTGCAGACAGAAGGAAAGAAAGATATAAAGGTGTTATAATAAACTGACTTTTCAAAATCCAAATCTTTCAAATTCAAAAAATATTTTTTACTTTGTCCTTAAGGAAGCAAATAGCTGTAGGAAGGACATATTATGGTTTTCTTTTATAGAATAAATGTGCATCTATTTTTAAACAACATCATAAAAAGACTTGCATCTTTAGGTAAGAGACCGAAGTCATCTTTTTCATCTCTAAAAACCCTTCACAATGTGTTCCTTATACTTCAGAATGAAATGATTAAAAGCCCAAATAATAAATGTAAGTACATTAGATAGGACATTTTCAGTTTCCTCAGGCAAATCACGTTGTTACTTGGATATTTATTGATAAAAGTCTTTTCTATAAACGAATCACATTTCTTTGAAACCAATCTTATACATTTTCTTTAGAAATGCTCCTATAATATCTGAAACAAGTCTCTCACTGAAAATAAATTCCTTGACATTGTTTTAAGGTATTTATGTTATAAAAGATCTATGGTAGATGCACAAGAATATTTAGAATGATGCACATGAAAGGGAAAAAATAGAAATTGTTAAATAAATTTATGGTTTAGAGAAGAACCAAACCACTTACCATAATCATCAAACACTAATTATTCTGCTAAGAGAGCCAAGAGATTCAGTAGAATTGCAATATCTATTTGGTTTCATGTCTAGTTGGGGTAGGTGGAAAACAACTAGAAATAATTTTATGACATTATTGGCCAGATGTATATAGATAACAAAAGGATGAATGCAGTATTTGCTTTGAACTTTAACATTTTTCATAATACTTTAATCATTAAAGGTATTATACTTAACTTGTTAAAGTAAACTATTATATTTCTGATGATTGTGGTATGTGCAATTGAGTCAGACGCAAGGATCAACTTCCATCTTCTCTATGCATTTAGGTCAGGTATGTTCTGCCCAGCTGATAAATGGGAAAGAATGGGTTTCAGGAAAAGACCAGAGTCCCTTTATTTCATTCCGACAAAACTTATCTAAGACAAGAAGAATCCGGGTACCTTTAGGGTCAAGGAGTCACAGACATGATAAATGAACAGCAAGGGAAATGTGAAGCTCCAGGGAGAAATTTACCAAATAGAATAGGAATTAGGAGTGTTTGGGGGGGGGCATTACAATGGGTGATAAAAATGGTTGATATGTAATATCTCATAATCAAAGCTCTCTGGTTTGGGTAGGAGGTAGGAGGGATGGCTTGAAGTCAAACCTGAGAGTAACTACTACATACATAGTGGAGAGATGATGCCACACTTTGTGTTGTCCTTCACCATCTCTGGCGGTATGTCTCTGAAGTTTCCCCCTTAAGGAGAATCCCTGAAACAGTCATTCAATAGGTTTCATTTGTCAGGCTGTGTGGAAACTATCACAAGGGGGATGCAACAATGATATTTACATGTGGAAGTACGTACAGAGGTGGCTTTCAGAACTTGTTAGTGGAGTCTTTATAAAGTCTTCTCCAATACTATGTACAGTGTTTACCTCTTTCCTTAAGGTTCAATTTTCAAGTAATTTTTGTTTTTATTGAATCACAGTGAATTAAAAAGTAACATATTTATGATTTAATTTCAAGTATATAATATTCTAACACCAATCCCTTTACAAAAGTCCACCATCAAATTCTGACCATAATATTTAATATTAATGGTTACTATAACAAGACTCATAAATTTTATCTTCAAATAAGTCTTCCTAGGTAATAGCTTTATAAGGTCAGGTACCATCAACTATGTGAATGATGCATAACATGATGCTTCACACAGGATTGGAGTTAATTAAATATTTATTAAAGAGAAAGCAATAGAGAGAGTAAAAGAGGGATGAAAGCCTGAGAAAGAAAAATGAGGAGGAAAATGTTCTCTTTAACAATCTTTAAAAATAGGAGAATGCTGGCCAAGTATTTTGTAATTGTAAAATAAAAGATATTATATAAAAAGATTTTGGATGATATCTTCTTCAAGTTAAACAAAACTAGGTTAATTGGCATCATGATTAGTTCAAATAAACAAAGCAATCACCTAGTCATTTTTGCACAGGTTTTGAAAACAAAAATCACGACATAATCCTTTCTTTTTTTCTAATTTAACTAGATTTTTTTAGATATTAGAGACACATATCTGCCAGTAAAATTTCTCTTTAAAAATAACTGTCATCTTTACTCTATTATTCTTTTGATTGATATGATCCTACCTAATTTTATACTTAATAAATTAGTATTAATATTTTTATAAAATTTTATTTGAGATAATCCATGACATTTTTATAAAGGTTTTTTTATATAATACATTACAGCAGTAATATGTAATTTATGGCTATGGGGGTAGTGGGGCTGAATCCACTATTGCTCAATGGTTACTCCTGGCTCTTTATTTAAGGATTACTCTTGGGGGTAGCTGGGGGCAATATAAAGTGTTGGGAATCATACCCACATCAGTCAAATGGGCAAACTTCTTAGCCTTGTATTTTTTATTCAATCCCAATGTATGTCTTTTTAGATTTCTGTCATTAAAAGGCTTCAGAACTAGTAATTCCATAGGCAATTGTCTTGAGAGCTAACATTTCCAGCTAGTCTTATAACGAATATCACATTCTATAAAGTTGTTTCAATTTCTCAATACATTTAAAAAATAAAGTTTAGATATAAGATTTAGACTATTGCTAAAATTTTTTTCATTTAACTTTACCCTAGTAAAATTTAATATTAACATTTATATATTTTTATTAATACCCATGCTTTATAAGTTGATAAATGGTACAGACAGAATTTGAAAGTATTGAAGTGAGAAGTTGTAGACATGTTATTGACAAAGTGGCAAACATTTATTTTTTTCCATTAACATACAATTTTTTTAAAACTGTTTTTAGGGTATTTTCCCCCTCTTAGACTGAATAATGCCTTTCCAATAAAGACAACCCAAAGCCTTCTAGGCTAAATAAAGAAGAAATAAAAAAGCTGCTTTATGACAGAAATACTCTTTAAGTTCTTACTTAAAAGTCAAGGAAGCGGGTAGATTTTGAAGAACAAAAGTGTCAAACTTTTACAGTAAAAGCAAAAGGTCACTAGAAGAGAATGCTTAAATTAAAATTGAAATCTAGGACTTAAGGATCTAAATGTGGCTGTAACCTTTCATAAAATAAGCACAGATGAGGTTTCTTTTATATCCTCTTCATTCATCATCACCTCTTAAAGGAGAATGTCATATATACTATGCAGATATTAACTTTTTTCTTTGACCTAAGTTAGTAGATAAGTGAAAATCACCAATATGGAAAAAATAATATTGTAACATAACACAGAGGTTGCTTGTTGAAAAGAAATCATCTTTATATGTAACCAAAATTTAAATATTATCATCAGTGATGATCTTCTGAACCACACAGAAAGATTAAAAACCAGATTTTTAGGGATAGAAGTAGCCACAACAAACAGTGCTCAGGGATTATTCATGGCAAGATTCTGAGAACCACAAAGGAATAGATGTCAGCAGTTTGTAAGGCAAATACCCTACATGCTATACTATTGCTCAGGCTCCAACTTTTCTTTTGATATTCAGTAAGATCTTGTCAGTGTAAAAATAGAGTCCTATAGTAACATAGTTAAAAATCCTCATTGAAAATCCCTGGATTTAACCTATACAAATAAATATGCATATACCTATCACTTTCTCAAAAATTTTCAACGTGCTCTTATTATATTATGCATTTTTCTTTAAGTGATTTATCTTAATATATTTAAATTGATGTGAATGTTGTTTATATTTTGTATACATCATTGTAAGAAATGCTTCAAGTAGAATGGCTTTACTAACATTAATATAATTGGAAACTGGAAATTCTGAGGAAAAATGTGGTCATTGGCTGGACAGATCATATGTACTAATTACTATTTTATTGGTTAATATTGTAATATAATAAAAATGGCAGTTTTAAATCAATTGTATAATGATATTTAACAGATGCCTTCTATCAAATTCACTAATAAATTCTGAGAATTGGGATTCCACAAGTAATAATTTATGCAAACTCTTCTCTAGGAAGTTGAAGTGCCCTGGAAGAAAAAAAAAAGGCAATACAAGACTGTACAATCCTGAAACAGCAAGATTATAAAATTATGAATACAATGTTTGGGAATTTGAAAATAGATGACTTCTTACAGCTCCTATGCTATAAAAATGAGAGTAAATATACAAACAAATACTATATTTTTACTTATTTAAATGCAACTATTGCAATAAAATGACAGTTTTTCTCTGGAAAATATGTACATTTACAAATACACACAAAATTATGAACAGTTTCATGGTATTAAAAGACCACTTAGAAACAATCAAAGAAAACTGAAAACATAAAGAAAATTGATATATTCATTAGTGATATGTTGAATATTTTGAGAAGACAGATCCTAAGGTAAAGGTACCAAGAATAATACAGTATGATTTTTAGCCCTCCTTGTGTAAACTTGAAAGATGCAAGATTTCTTGCTATAGTATGAACTTCAAAAGACATTATATATTTGTATGGGGTTTTAGAAGACCAAGCATTGAGAGATTAATGATATAAATTTTTGCTTTTTCTAAGAAGAATATATTATGTAAAAGGATCATTAGATTGTTTTCTAACTTGCAGGTACTATAAAATAGTTATTATTTTGAAGTAATATTACTACAAATATTTGGAGTTAATGTTCAATTATTAATACTATTTTAATGCTACAAAATATTTCAGTAAAATTTCTTTATTAATTTTTCTTTTTTGCATTTACCTCTCTGAAACATAAAAACAATATAAGCAAACCCTAAAAAGTATGTAATTTTGAATATCAAACAATAAATATTCAAAGAATTACTGCTAAGAAGCGAATGAAATAAACATTTATACATATATATACTTACTTGTATTATACATACATGACTCTTATATATACTTATATATAAAATACATGCACACTTATATCTAAGCACTTTCTCTTATATATACATTATATATGAATACTTATATAAACTGTCACATATCAGTATATCTATTTTTCTCTCAGTATATAAAGATAGTTTGATTTCTGTTGTTATCTCAAAATTTTGCAGATAGTAGTTTAGACCAGACACAATATGCATTAATAATCTTTCATTGCTGATGTCAGTGACAAAATCTGGTACAATTCGAAAGACTGAAACTGGAGAAGGCAGACAGCAGTGAGTTTCCATATAGTTTTACAACACTTTTGGATGCTTCAGAAAAATATGTTATGATGGAGACCAAGAATTCTAAAATCTGCCTTATTTAAGCTGGAAGATCAGAGAAGCCAATGTTGTGGCCCTAATTTCAAGCTGAAGAGGTGAGAATTGAAAAAAATGATGTAGTTCAGAGAAGAAGACCAATGTTTTGGCTCAAGACATCAGACTCATTTTCTTCTCTCAATTTATTATTCTATGTTATATTTTGTGTATTGACTGGGGCCCATCCACACTGAATAGAAAAATCTGCCTTCCTCAGTGTCCTAATGAATTGCTAATTTTAGTCAAAAAAAAGCCTTAAGAAACATAGAAAGCTGTACAATTCAAGTAAATAATGTGGCCTACTATTCCAGTTTAAAATGACATATTAATATAACCACAGCAGTGACATTAGAGTACTTGGTTTCTTTATCAAAGACTCAAAAATTAAAATAAAAATGACACCCAGAAATGCCAAATGAAGCTAAAAACTTCAAAACTGACCTACACCATGTTCTACTTATAATTTCTAAAACTTTTACCATTGATTTACTTTTGCTTTACTTTTATTTAAAAAAATTATTTGAGGCACCTAATTTAAAAGCTATTCATAGTTGAGTTTTAAGCAAACAATTTCACAAGCCAGTCCCATTATCTATGTCAATTTTTCTTGGCCATTGTCCCCAGTTTTTCTCCTACCATATAGCTAACCAAGATATAGCAGTGAAATTTGTTTTTCAAAAAAGTAGCAAAGTATTTATGGTAATATTTAATCTATCATAAAAAAATCAAGTATAATAAAATCCTGATATTATTCACCATTCATAATTTAAAGTAATTCATGAACTATTTATGTCTTGCATACAAAATAGTTCATGATCTTCCTTCTAAACATTCCATTTCATTGAAAAACGTGAGTAATCATATACTGAACAATAATGATAAAAATTTTAAATATTTATTTAAACAACTAACATGTTTTTTTTAGTTTTTGGGTCACACCCGGCAGTGCTCAGGGATTACTCCTGGCTCCATGCTCAGAAATTGCTCCTGGCAGGCACGGGGGACCATATGGGGCACCGGGATTCGAACCGATGACCTTTTGCATGAAAGGCAAACACCTTACCTCCATGCTATCTCCCAGGCCCCCTAACATGTGTTTTTTTTTAAATAATGAATCGATTTATAAATCTCTCTGATAGATACACTTATAAGTGTATATACATTTTTCCTCACATACATTGCAAAATGTATGTGCTAGAATAGATTTCAATTCTCTCAAAAGTGACAATTTATAGCAAATTCAGGATTTTTGTAGGAGTTTTCCCTTGATGGTAGCTTCAAATGACTCAAAATTAGAGCATTTACACTAGAGAATGTTAAGCATTCACTAACATACTTCAGATAGTATCTAAAGCATTGTTCATGTATTGCCTTAATTTTGTTTATCTAATTTAGAACATCTATATTTATTAATTTCAGTTCAGGCTCTTAAGGAAATTGTTTCAAAAACTATTTACAAAGCAATCGTCCATTGTCAAGACTTTAAAAAAGGAATTAATTGAAATTTTATATTTTAGTTATCTATCAAGAAGAAATAAAAGAAGTCCCTGCCCTATTCGTAGGACTCATAATTAATACTAACATTGTGTGATCTTTTTTGTAAATGTGTAGATATTATCTGTTATATTGAGCCATGTACAGTTTTTGTAAAACTTTAGGATCCCTGATCTTCTAGCCTTTCTGCTGACCCAGAAGTTTGATTAGAAATTCAGCTCTGACAGTTCTTGATTTTGAAGTTCCTGCACCACCTGCTTCTTAACTCCTAAGCATTCTTCTGGGACAATTTTCTGTCACTCATTCTTGATCTTTCTGATCCTAACCTCCGATTGCCTGGGTCACTGTCAAGGGTTCACCAGAAGACTCTGCCATAGCCACCTTTGCTGTGTACTTCTGTTGTATCTCTGTGGTTTCCCTTTCTTGACTTTGCACCTCCAACTTAACATATCCCATCCACCACATTTATTTCTGGAAAAGCTTGCAGTATAAAAATCCATATACTTTGATTTATTTGACCATTCTGGACATCATAGTAAAAGTGACATGACCGATTTAGTTGTACGATATTTATTAATTCATGTATATTTTGCATGATCATTCAGCAAGATGACAGCCACATGTCAATAACTACTGGGCAGTCTGCCACATGCAGATATTATCTGATTACATCTATATTAAATGTTCATGTAGCAAGCATTTTATTTGTGAAGAGATGTTAAAAGGTAATTTCTTGTTCAATACATTTCAAATCTCATTTTTAACAGAGGTACTAAATATTGTGCAATGAATCATTAGATTCTTTGTGTAAAAATTTGACAACTATTCATACAATGGAAAAAGAAATTATACTAAATGGAAAAGAAATCACATTAGCTAAAGTAGTCGAAATTCTGCTTATTGATAATACGCTCTAATCTAAAAGCAGTAATTTCTGCACTTATTTTCATTTTGATATACATCTGTTTGAACAAAAGAAATGTTTCATCAAGCATAATAATGTTGCACTGGTAGTAATTTTATCTCCTAAAATAAATATACCTCTCAAAGAAACAAATGAACAGGAGTTAGTTTCAATATTTTTATGTATATTTAGTTTACTAGATATTTATTCAACTATGTTGATTATTAATGTTCTTAGTTCTAATAATGTTTATTAAGGAGATATTTTTACAGTTATTATTATTAATTTTAAGCTATACTTGATATTCTCAGGCTTATTTTTGACTCTGCTCTCAGAGGTCATTCCTGGCAGTGTTAGAGTGAAAGTATGGTTATAGGGGATCAAACTGGGGTGTTATGTGATAGACAAATGACTGTCTTCTGTATTATCTTTCCGGACTCTAGTCATTCTGACTATGTGGAAATAATGGTCCTTGCAACAAATTACTTTTTTCTCACTTTAAATTGTGCACAACACACTGTTTAGCGATTTTAGTTTTGAGTGAAACCACATGATTTAAATTTATAAAACTAAAACATAGAACAGAGAAGCTGGAAATTTAGAATAAACTAGATCTCATATCTTTAGTATGTCAGGGGAAAATACAATATAGTAAAATAAATGGGGTTCAAAGGAAATTGTGAGTAAAGGAGGAAATTACTATTTTTCCTTTTCAAAGTTTGATGATGTAATATAGGACATTTGTTATGCAATTTTTCAGATCTTTGGTTATTTTATTTTGTTTGTTGGTTTGGGGAATAGGCAATGCACTGTATTGACTTCTGATTCTGAGCTCAGGAATCACTTCTATCACTGCCTGTAGTCAGAAATCAAACTTGGGACAGTTGGGTGCTATCTCTCTGGACCCTATTTGGTCATATTATAAAAATCATATACTATTTAACAATGCTTTGACTATGTTTTTTTTTATAGTTTTGCTTTTTTTGGGTTTGGTTTTAGGATCTCTGCTAGTGGACTATTTCTATCTCGTGCTCTAGGTTGTTCAAGGGACTGAGTGATACTTTTCTATCTAAGACCTGGGGTTTCATGGTTTCACATGAAAAATCAAGAACTCCAGCTCTTTAACATCCTCCCCATCCAAGAACACACTTTTGTAAAATATATTTGTATTTTGTCATAGCTTTCTTAACAATTTATTTATTTTTTACCACACCTAAAGATAGTACTCAGGGGTTAGTCCTGGTTCTGCACTCAGAATTTCTGAGAGCATAGCTAGAAGTAATCCCTGAGAGCCACTGGGTGTGACTCAAAAACCAAAATAAATAAATAAATAAAATAAAAGATAGTATGCTGATAATATTCAGAGACAGTAGAAATGAGGTCCAGGAACCCTGGAAGTACGTTCTTTATAATAACTTCAAACTAAAAACACAATAGCAAACAGAAATAACAAATTTGATGTATAAACATATAAGGAAAAAATGGAATTAAGTACATCTTCATGATATGTACAAAATTCTAAATATTGATCAAAAGTGTTGGAAGATGTATAGCTTTCACAAACTTAAATCAAATTTGATCTCTGGTAACCCATGATTCCTTGAGCAATGCCTACCATAACTTTAGAGACTTTCAAGTATTGCAGGAATTATTTGGTTGTTTCCAGTTCAAACAGCCCCTATAGGATAACATATTGTGACTCTTGCATAATGGTCAAATTCCTGAGAATTGCCCCAGGCATGCCTATCCACCACGTGAAAGATTCTCTTCCCAAGACATATTAGAAATCCAGATTGTTTGTTTCATTAATTTATACAAATGCATAG
>PVKC010007487.1:0-15852 GCA_004027635.1 Crocidura indochinensis
TTTTGGGGATTAAAGACAACAATGAAAAACTTTGTAAGCAATCACTTAACTGTATATTTAAAGTTAAATCCTAGACCCCAAGACTTACAAAATAGCCTGAATAAACTTAGCTTCCAACAAGCATCAGGATTCATTTTTAAATTATTGCAAAGAAAGTCAAGTTGATAATTTTTATCTCTCGATATAAAATATTGGTGAGAGTAGACTATTAGGCACTAAAGACTGAAAAGTCTATTGAAGCATGTGCTATTATTATAATTTGAAGGTTAAAATCATTAGAAATTGATGACAGTAATGAATGCAAGCTAAATATTAATTTTAAAAATGTGCTGATTTCAATCTTTAGTCCTTAATGTAACTTTTAAAGAAAAGTTGCATTTCAGATAACCACAAAGAAATAAGTTCTTTCAAGACATTAGACTTTTTGCTCTGGAGCACATTTAGTACATAAAATAAACATATTCAACCCCACAAATATCTGTTTTTAATTCAGGATTATTAAATATTTGCATTTTTATTAATTTTCCCTGAAAGTGATACAATATTTTTAGTAAGGTGATAGAAATTTCATATAATATCTACATAAAGAATCAAGTATATAAAAGTTCACTAAAAGTCAATATTCACATCAAAAATGAAAGAGAGGGATTTCTTTTTCTAATGTAAGAGACATTCTTATGATTAAACTTGGCTGGAATAAAGTTTTTATTTCTTTTTCACAGGGACTCTTCCCCAGCAGTGTTGGCAGGGATTAAAATAGGAGAAATGGGAACCACTCTTGGTGATGCTTTGCAGGAAATAAAATTCTGACTGCTCTATGTTTGATCTAGCAGTGCATAGGGGCCAAGCTGTCATGCCAGGGAGCAAACTCAGGAACTAAAATGTGAAAATAATGAATTGCATTCTTTTGAGCTATTACCTTGGCCCAAGTTAGTTTTTCTTTGAGGTCAAAAGAAATACTTCAAATACCTTATTAAAATTTTGTTTTGTACAAAGGCATGAACTTTTTACTTCTCAGTAATATAAAAAACTTCCCTTAAAAATTAATACTTATACTCACCATTTTTGGTTTAAATTGTCTCCTGCCTTCCCAATGTATAATAATGCATATAATTCTTCCAAAAGGTAAAATCTTTAATTTAAGCTGCTCAACATACTTCAGAAAGTTTTATTTTTTTAATAATTACTTTATTTAAATTTTGTGGCTACAGGAGCCAGGCAGTGGCGCTGAAGGTAAGATGCCTGCTGCCTTGCCTGTGCTAGCCTAGGACTGACCACGGTTTGATCCCCCGGTTCCCATATGGTCCCCCGTGCCTGCCAGGAGCGACTTCTGAGCGCATAGCCAGGAGTAACCCCTGAGCGTCACTGGGTGTGGCCCAAAAACCAAAAAAAAAAAAAAAAAAAACTTTTTGTGGCTACAAAATTGTTCATGATTGAGTTTCAGTTTTACAATGTACAATACCACCCTTCTGCCACCAATATCTGCAGTTTCCTTCCCACCCTCTCCCCTGTCTGACTCTAGGAAACACATTTTACTTTTTACTTTCTCTCTCTTCCTCTTTCTTTTCCTCCCCCACTCTTTTTTTTATACTGTGGCTTTTACTATTGTTAATGGAGGGTTGCCATGCACAGAAAGCTTTATTTTAAGATAGATCACTGAGCATTTTGTTGATTTCCTTTTTGTTTTGTTTTTTTTTTGTTTGTTTGTTTTTGTTTTGGGGCCATACCTGGCAGCACTCAGGGATTACTCCATACTCCTGGATTAGAAATTGCTCCTGGCAGACTCAGGAATCACATGGGAGTCCAGGTCTAACACCCCAACCCCACTTTGTTGATTTTTGACTGAAATCATGAAAAACCCCTACAAAAAGGAGAACACTTGAAGTATGTTACTGGTTGGTACCTATTCCTTTCAATATTTAAGGTGAGGGTCCTTAAATACTTTTTTGGCTAGTTCTAGAATAAACAAAAGCAATTTGCGTAACTACCAGAAAAAAGGAAGTTGGTAGAGCATTACTAATTCATATCTCACAGTGATATGAGATAATTTATATCTGTTCAGAATAAAGTATTGACAATTTTATGGTTTTATTACTCCTGGGCATTTGGGACACAGATTAAGACTTTTTCTATTTCATTTTTGGGCCATATCCCAGCAGCTCTTAGGATTACTCCTGGCTCTGCACTCAGAAATTAGCCTGCCAGGTTCAGGGGACTGACCATATGGGAAACAAGACATCAAAACCGAGTTGGCTGCTTGCAAAGCAAATGCCCTACCCAGAGTGCAATATAGCTCAGGCCCTAGGTTAGGAAATTGAAGCTAACACACTATTGGAGCTAGAGGGATGGGATAGTGGGTAGAGTGTTAGCTATTCACTGGCACCCAATATGGTCTCTTGAGCACTGCCAGAATTGACCTCTGAGCACACCTTGGGTGACCCAAAATTTAAATAAAAAATTTAAGACAATACCATAGGAAGGGGAGGTGAAATATAGATAAATATATATATATATATATAGAGAGAGAGAAAGAGTTTTAAGAAAATAAATGTTAATGCAGCTGTTGAAAATCTATTTTGGTATATATTGAGAATATTCATGGAGCCAAAATTTGGTCATTCCTGTGTCTTGTCACAGAGAAGAAACAAACTTCAAGGTGAATTTTCAAAGTGCACTCTAATGGTTTAATTAAAAATATGACTGATATTTTCCTTTTCTTGAAACTTCAGGTATAGTTTAACAGGAGTTTCAAAATCAAGGCTAAATATAAAGCAAAAAAAAAGGGGGGGCGCATGAAAGCATACAGTGAGCATTTAGGCAGAGGACACTAAAATGTGTGAGATAAAAGTGTACAGATTTCAGAAACTTAATCATGAACAATTCTCAGAGTGGTTTAATTAAAGTATTTATTTATAAAGAGAAATCAAATAAAACATCAAAGAATAAAAATAGTGCCCAGATTTCTAAAAACCAAGTTAAGGAAAGCAATTTCAGAGTTGAATTAATGTTTCTTTCAAGAAGTTGTAACATTTGAGCTAGGTTCCTTGTTTGCATCATACATGCAGCACACATTACAGGGTATTTGTTTGGTGCACTAGAAGCTCATGTGAGCTACAATCCTGTGGACATTTAAATTATTTAGGCATGACTGATCCCAAGACGCATAACAAGGAGTTAAATAAATGAAAGAAATTTAAGATTGAGAATGTCAATTTAAAGCGCCTGAGACTCAACCCACTCCAAGGATTATAAAGTATTGACTTCAAAATGTCCCCTACATGCCCTGGAAGCAGATGTATTCATATGTAAATGAACTGTCTTTGTTGGAAAGCCCGTTTAGTTTGGAAGTGTGAACTCCCTGCTTTGATTTCCACAACCATTCAGAAATAATTTTCAATTTTCTATGGAACTCTGCAGTGTAGGCCTGTGGACTATGACTGCACTGCATGGGAAGTGACAAAGAAATAAGAAAATTATTTGTTGGTATAGATTAACCTTCAGATAACCTATGTGTTCCACAGTTGAAGAAATTTCATCAGGTGGTGAATTTTAATTCCCAAGGACTCAGTTCTCTATAAAAGCAATAAATACTAACTATAATACTTTTTCCAATTAGTAAACACGTTTCAAGCACCTTGCTAATGATTAGTTCCATATCCCAATTCAATTATAAAGTTTTTTTAATTAATTACTGTGAGATAGATTTAAAAAATTGTTGACAATTAAGCTTCAGTCATACAATGTTCCATCCAACACCCATGCCTTTGACAGTTTTCATTTCCTGTCACCAATTTCCCAAATTTGCCCTTCTGTCTCTTGATGTCAACCCTCAATCTGCCTTTATGGCACTTTCCCTCTCTCTCTCTCTCTCTCTCTCTTTCTTTCTCTCTCTCTCTCTTTGTCTCTCTCTCTCTTTCCTTTTTTTCCTTTTAGACACTGTGATTGGCATCACATTCTGAAGGAATATCATGTATATAACTTTATTTTCGTTTAGTTCCCCATTCTTGTCCAGAATAATCATTTCCAACTGTTACTGTCATAGTACTTTATCTTAACTACACTTCCCCACCATCATTTCTATTATCTCTGGGTATTATTCTCATACTGTTTTTTTTTTCTTTTAAATTTCCCTCTCCCTTCTTCTCATTTCACTCAGGCATGATACTCTCCATCTATCCATGTACAAGCAAATTTCATTTACCTAACAGCTGCATAGTATTCTACTGTGCAGATGGATCAGAGTTTTGTTATCCACTCATTGTTCTAGATTGTTTCCATATTTTGGTATGAGTGAAAAATGTTGCAAAGAACATAGGAGAGCAGAGGGCTTTTCTGCATTGTGTTTTTGAATTCCTAAATTATATTCCCAGAAGTGGTAGTGCTGGGTAGAATGAAAGCTCAATTTCTACTTTCAAGAGTGGGGATATTTGCTCTGCTCACCAGTCAATTTTTTTGTGGTTGTTTTTTATTTTTTGTGGGACCACAGCAGACAGGGGTGCTCAAACCTTACTCCTGGACCTACATAAATGATCTACCAATTGTACTATATCTTTCTTGACCCTTAAGTATCAATTTGAAAAGAATACTTTTTATTGGGGGGGTTGCACACCCAAAAATGCCTATTTTTACTCCTGGCTCTATACTCAAGAGCTACCACTTCTGACGATGTTAGTGAACTATATCATTCACATCTCTTATTGGTAAAGAATGTTACATTTTAGTTCCTAGTGGTTTTCTTCTTCCTTGCCAGAAATTGCTTTAAAACATTTTATTAATGTTCACAAGGGAACAGTAGGACCTCAGGGGTCTGTAATCTTTAAAACATAAAAAGCCACCTGAAATCGTTTCTGAAGGAGGAGCCACAAAACCATCTGGACATTTAAAAAGAATATAGCACTGCATACATTGTTTCTTATCTTAATGCTATATGCAGGATCATGCTGTTGATCTGAAGAAAAAAAAAACTTTTCACTTAACAATGTAATATATATTCGTGCTAATTAATAGTCAATTAAAATATTTAAGTGATACAGGTCCCCACCCCACTGCTGAAAGTATTTGTGGCCATCTCTCTTATTTTTACTTATTCAGTGAACAAATACCCATTGGTATTTTTATTATTTTTATTTTATTTTTTATATTATTATTATTTATATATTATTTTTATATTATTGTTATTGTTATATTTTGGTTTAGGGACCACACTTAGTGGTTCTCAGGGATACTCCTGGTTCTGCATTCAGGAATAACTCCTGGAAGGCTCGGGTGTCATATGGAATGCCAGGGATTGAACTCAGGTAAACTGCATGCAAGGAAAATGTCTTCCCTTCTCTAGACCCAGTCACATTGTTATATACCTGACATTGTGATTACTGGTACTTTGTGTGTATATGTGTGTGTATGTGTGTGTGTGTGGCGGGGGGGGGGTACTTGGCCATGTTCAAGGATTATTCCTGGCTCTATGCTTTGTCTCCCTTCTGGTAGTAATTGGGCACTATATACAGAACTAAGATTTGAACTGGGGTTAGATACATGCAAGCCAAACTCTTTGTTACCTGTACCATATCTCTGGCAAATATTTGAATTTTAATATATTAATTCTGAGGATAATTTGAAACTTTTTACTTGCAGATTCTGAAACAATTTCTAGTGTCCATAGGGGAAAGCTACGGAAACATGAACCCCTACAGCTCAAAGGAATCTTCAGAGTAGAATGTCAGGTATATTTGATATTATTTCTTGTTCCATAGATCCTTGGTCATTATTTTCAAAGCTCTCAAATATTTTTACTTTAATTTCCACGTTAAAATAATTTTATTTTATATTTATATGGTCATTTATATTTATTTATATTCATATTTATATGCATCAAAATATAGTCTAGAGGAGTCAAATAAAGTATATGCACTTACAGAAGATTTTCTAAAGAAATTTAATTAAGACCATCTGGACAATGAACAAGCCTTCACTGAAAACAGATTTTACTAAAGAAGTCTGTATAGGGCCACACTTTTTTGAAAAAAACAAGGGCATCTAAAAACCACTATTATTATGAGGATAGTTTGAGAAGTAACTTCAAAAATAGAGCCTTCATAGTATAGTATACTAAGTATTTTATAATATGACAAAAAGACCAATGTCTTAATCATAAGTCATTTGACAAATTAAATATAAGTTACAAAATTCATAATTTAGTAATATTTTCAAGTAAAACAAAAATATCTAAGTATATAAACTAGTATGCAGCTTTTGAAATTGATTTTTGAGAAATTTTGAGAAATCAGGTACAATACTTTTATATGTCAGTATGTATATAATCAACACTAACCACATGTAAATGTAAAGCTATTGATATACAACATGATTAGTGACAGAAAAGACTGTAAAGAAATGCAACAGAATATTATCAGTGCTTATTCTACTTTTTGGAATATTAGGTGTTCTTTTCCAGATGAAAGAAAGTTTTGACCATGAAGATATTGTACCATTTATAAAAAGGAGATGCTTTAGGAACTCAAAGATCTTAAAATGTGACTCAGATGATAATTGGGGTTATGGGGTCTGTGCAAGTCACTAACCTATGGGGTTTAAGAGGAAGTTAATAGGCCATTATATATAATTCAATGCAACCAGGCAACACAGGAAAAATCCCCAGAGATTTTAAAACCAGTGAGTAATAGGCTTGGATAAAACCTCCTGAAATCTGATGCAGTTGGAAGCTTTTTTCATGTAAAGTGTCTTTTATGTATTTGATATTAATGGCTTATCAGATGAGTATGGGCAAAAAAAAATCTTTTTATTTTGTGGGTTGTCTCTATATCTAGGTAATTATTTTTTTTTGAGGTAGTTAAATTTCTTAGTGTAATGCAGTTACATTTGTTTATCTTTGCTTCCACTTGCTAGGTCAGTAGTTCTATACTTGAAGATGCCATTAGCTTTAATATTATTTTATTATCTGTACATTATGGATTCAGGTCTGATATGCACATATTTAATCCATTTTTATTTTACTTTTGTGCATGGTATTAGAAAGAGGTCTGAGTTTATTTTCTTGTATAGCTGACTAGTTTTCTAAATAAATACCACTAGTTGAAGAGGCTTTTCTTTCCTCATTTAATATTTCTTTATCCTTTATCAAATATTAAATTATCATGAATTTGAGAGATCATCTTAATATATTCCACTCTATTCCAATGAAATGAGGCTCTGTTTATTCCAATGTTACGTTGTTTTACTTTTACAATTTTGTAGTACAGATTGAAGTTGGGGAAGGGATGCCTCCATTGTTTTATTCCCCATGAATTGCTTTAGCTATTTCGACTTTATTATTCCATATGAGTTTCAGGACTGTTTGGTATATTTCTTCTCATGGATCCCTTCTAATATATTGTTAGAAGCATACCTGAGTCTCTGTAAAATTCAATAACAAGGTACATGTGCTGCAGGGTCCCTGGTTCCTAAGTTATGTTGCCCAAATCTCCCCTCCTGAGATTTGGATTTTCCTAATTTTGTACATTCATGCTGGGATGGGTACTGGGGCTCTCTTGCCTCCTTCAGAGAGGCTAGCACTCTCTTGAATACAGTACTCTTTCTTCTCCTTTGCTTAGGTTTCCTCAGAATTTTGAAATAAAATCTGTTTTTAATTCACCCACACAAAAAATCGATAAAAGAATGTTTTAAAGTCAAAACTTTTTCTGCTCACCTGACTCTTAGAGCATAAAAGGGAAAGGGGGGGGTATGAAAGCTGGAAGAAAATGGCACTTCTAAATCAGTTTTGGTTATTTTTGACAGGATTTCAAAGCAAGGCTTAATTTACCCTAAGTTTAAAAATTCCAGCAATGTCAGGGCCAGATTTTTTAGGATGTACTTAAAATATGATGTTATCTTCATCTCTATGTCAAAAAACACTTCAAAAAATGAATACTAGTGAAAGGCAGAACCCACCAGAATTGAACAATTTCTTAAAATTTTTTTTATCAATTGAGTTCTTTATATGGAGAGGGAGTGGAGGTGCTCAGGTACTTATTTTTGGTCTGTTTTCAGGAATTAATCCTGTAGTTACTTAAGGAACCATCTATGAGGCTGGAGATCAAACTGGAATTGGTCTCCTGAAAGGCAAACTCTGGTACCACAGTAAACCTGTTTCCTGTTTCATTTGTATTTCAGATGTAACTATGAAAGAGTTTTAAAAAGACAGTACCTTATGCAAAAAATTAGACTATTAATCTAACTATTCAGACATTTAACAAATGTCACATGGTAATGTAAGGCTATCAAATTTAGGTAAGCAAGATAAAATGTGTGTAGAACTGAAACACATTTTTTTCTTGTGCATACCCTTTTCTTTTAATCCAGAGATAATTATCAGTTCATTCTGAGGTCCATTTACTATCGTGAGTAAAACAGCAATTCTCTTCATCAACCGCAAGGCAGAGAGCCCAAAATATTTCTTAAATTCCAATGTTCATTGTTAGAAAAAAAACAATTTGCTTAAAATACTGGGTCCTAGATTATTTGAGAAAAGCTTCAAAGATAATCACATGCCTCAATAATTGTTCTCTCTGATTATTTTGAAGATACATTTGTAGAGTATTTTATTAAGCAATAACATACATGGGCTAAAGAGCATAGAATATATTGATTTTGTGAAATTTCATGGGCATATTTCTAGTTATTTTTATATTTAACTCTTAAAACCCCTCATTCTTTCATTTCCAGTTTATCAATTTGTATCATCCTATATCAGGGGTCTCAAACTCAATTTACCTGGGGGCCACAGGAGGTAAAGTAGGGGTGATCCTTGAGTGCAAAGTCAGTAATAAGCCTTGAACATTGGGGGCTGTGACCCAAACAACTAAAACAAAACAAAACAAAAAAAGATTTCTCTAGGGCAGGACCACAAAATGTTGTATGGAGGGCCGGGAGTTTGAGACCCCTCTCCTAAATGGAAGAAGGTGCTATAGTGAGTAGGAATAGTTGTGCCAGGGGAAAAAATAAGATAATCTAGATAAAAGGAAGAGCCATACAAAAGCTTAAGAAGAATGACCCAGACAATGCTAATCTTCTAGAATAATATATTGATCCATTCAGGTACCAGATAAGGTAGCAGATAAGAAGCAATACAAAATAGATAATGAGGGGCCGGGAGATAGCATAGAGGTAAGGCCTTTGCCTTTCATGCAAAAGGTCATCGGTTCCAATCCCGGTGCCCCCTATGGTCCCCCGTGCCTGCCAGGAGCAATTTCTGAGCATGGAGCCAGGAGTAACCCCTGAGCACTGCCGGGTGTGACCCAAAAACCAAAAAAAAAAAAAAAAAATAGATAATGATCTTTAATGAAGTAGGTAGTGCCCAAGGACTCCACTTGAAATCTCTGAGGAATAGATTTTGGATTTCTATTTTAAACCCAGAAGAAAGCAATGATATTTAATGCAGGAAGTAATAGGGCTTCATTTATAATATTGGAAATTTACTTCCTCTAGATTTAAAAATCAGAAGACTGCTTCAAAGATTTTTTTCCCTGGTGTTTGGTCTAACATCAAATGAATGCAGGCAGAAGTGTTTAATTCATTATCTATGTAAAAAGTACATGAAGAAAAAAGGTCTTATTGTGGACTTTCCATATATTAGCCAATTGAGGGACTGAAGCTTCAATTTCATTCTTACAGGAGGCAACTTAGTTGCAGAAAAAGCTGAGCTGTTCTAATTTATAATCTAGCCTTCTAAACTATATAAACATATATATGGAAAACACTGTCTTCCTCAATAAAAAGCAAGGGGATATATTTTAAAACATTTGTAAAACTTAGAGGCTTTGTCTTCTCAAACACAAGCACAAAGATTAAATAGAGGACATATAAACAGCAAAACCACAAGAATGAATCTATATGCAATTTCCTAGAGAAGATTTGTAGGGTTGGGAATGTAGTTATATAATTGGTAAATGTATTATGGAATTATGCAATAAAACACAATGTTTAGACTTTAATATATTAATGACTTTTTAAAATTTTAAATATACTTAATTTTAGTCACTTTTGTCATTTACTAAAAAAATTCTTCAGTGAAACCTTAGAAATATGATTTTTGAACTTTTCCCCTACCCATAAAGGAAAATATTTAAGAACTTTGTGCAGCATAACACCAGAAAGGATCTTAAGATCAAAGTACTAAAAATAAAATTCTTTATTATATTTTACAGGTAATAAAATTTTACACATAAAATCCAAGAGGCAGACTTTCTCAAGTTACTTAATACAGAGTAAAAGTGCTATAAAACATTTCCTCAAATTTAATTTTAAAAGTTTGTTTTAGATTATTTCTATCTCTCCAAATCCCTCACTGAACAAAATACAATTTCACATCTACTATTTGTAGTTGGAAGCAATAGTCTTATACAACCAGAAATTCTGTTAAGAACTATCCACATAAAGCATTCGAATCACAGTTTTATGAATAATTTCTTTTCCTTGTAAAATTGGAAACATTTACTAACGGTGCAATTAAACTATATTATAACATGTGTATAGAAAAATAAATATAAGGATATAATAAAAATAAGAGTGATTAAGAGTAAAATTCTAAACTGTAATTTTTAAAAATCTTTTGGGGGGTTGTGCCACACTTGGTGACTCTCAGAGGTTACTCTTGACTATGTACTCATAAATTGCTCCTGGCTTGGGGGACCATATGGGACACCAGGAACTGAACTGACTAGGTCCATTCTGGGTCAGCTGCGTGCAAGGCAAACACCCTACAGTTGTGCTGTCTCTCCGGCCCCTAATTTGTAGTTTTATTTTCACACCTGGCATGCAAAAACACTTCAGTCTCAAAGTGTTATTTTTGCATAATAACTTAAAAAAACTGTAGAAAACTTCACATAACTTAAATTAACCAGGACTATAGTAATGGCTATAATTGGTATTTGTTATGTTCAGTGTTACACAGCTACCATCTCTGTCTTGTTGCAAGATATTTTCAAAATTCTCAAGAAAAAGTGCACTTTATTAAGCAGCTGAAATCATATAATGAGCCTAAGATAAAAAAATGACAAAAATGCAAGCAGTTAATTCTAAATTGCGGAACTGCTGTTAATACAATGTTAGAACCATGATCTACAAAAATTATTCTCATGTTTTTGGGAACATCAAATTACCCATAAGGATTTTGCCAACCGACATTGCCTGGGTCCAATCAGAAATGTTGATTAACTATAGTAGGTCCTGAGAATTTTTTACAGGTTTCCAGAAAATGGTGATTTTGCTGGCTCTAACCACCCTTTGATAAACATTGATATCTGAATTCAGAAACACCTAAAGAGACAAATACTGAGTCTGTGCTCTTCTAAGACATCCCCCTCTTCTTAAGAGAAAAGCACAGTCCATTTGAAGCAGATAAGCAGATGGTGAGTTAAAATCCACCAGTGGGGATTACCAAAAAGATTGTTTGAACTGCATCTTGAAGTCCCATTCAGGAAATGTGCAAATGTTAACCTGATCTTGGATGGGAGCCACTTTAAAAACCTTAAACACTGGGATCAACCACAGATTTGGAGGGCTGTGTAGAGAAAAAAAATCACTTGTGTCCTGAAATGTATTTTAATGAACAATTTTATTCATAGTCAATGAACAAAAAGAGTTAAGAAGGAAGAGAAAGAGAAGAAACAAAGCATTCTGGAGCATTCATTTCTCTAAACAAGTTCTCAAAGGGATTAAATCTCTGAAAAAGTCAAATGTATACCTGACAGAACATTTATCCAGATATTCATACATTTTTATTTTCTAATTTTAGACTTCTTGATATAATATAATAATTCTGTCACAGAAAAAAAAGCAATATTTTAACAGAGAGTTTGATATATTTGGATATTTTTTAAGAAAGGTGTGCAGAAAATTCCGGATTGGTGACACAAGATAAGACAAATGCTTGTGTGGCCTGTGGACAAGCCCCAGCAGTGAATATGATTCCTAGCACTGCCACGGGTGATCCCTGAATGAGCACCTATGGTATAGCCTCAACCACTCCAAACTAAAACAATAAAAATGCTGGATATTATATCTATAATAAAGGTCTTTCACTGTCTTCTGATACCTGCTTTTCATCATTCAACACTTAAAAAATTTTTGCTAGTTGCGATAGAACATTTAAACCATTTAAAATTTTCATCTAAAGCATCATCATTTTAACTTTTTCAAATAAAAATCATAGATTTGTTGGAGCATACATACAATGTTCCAACACCATCCCTTCCCCTGTGTATAATTCTGCCACCAATTGTCCTCAGTTTCCCTCTGCTGGCCCCTTCACCACTGCTTCTATGGCAGAACTTTTATTCTCTTTTTTTTTCTCTTTCTTTCATATTTATTTTCTCTTTTAGACACTGTGGTTTGCAATACTGTTGGCTGAAAGAGTAACATCCTTTAAGCGCCCAGTTCTGGTCTGAAGTGATCATCCTCAACTGTCATTCTCATAATGGGACTTTTTCTTAATTGCACTCCCCTTTCCCCTTTGTGGCAGGCTTCTTACCAAAGACCAGTTCTCCTGGCCCTTATTTCTATTATCTTTGGGCTTTATTCTTATTCTATGTTTTAATTTATATGCCCACAAATGAGTTCAAACATTTTGTGTCTATCTCTCTTCCCCTCTCTCATTTCACTCAACAGAAAACATGAACTTTTAATTACTATTTCAAATTTAACTAAGTTACAAAAGTTAAGCTTTTTTTTTAAATGGAAGGCCTGTATAGCTGAAAAAACTGTATCTAATGTCGTTTAGCTTTCTAAGTCAACAGAACAACAATTGATAAGAAAAGAACAAAGAAGCATAATTCCAAATATCTACCTTGAATGTCCTTTCAACAACAGAAGCTTTTCTGTTAATAGTCTTTGACCTGAAAACACTCCTCTATTAAAAAGTCTGAAGAATTTGACTGGGTTTCATCTGGGCTACATAACCTTTGATTAATTGCCATGTGTTAAACATTTTGTAGATAAAATATATTTGGACAGAGACAGAGGAATTATTCATATTAATTCACTGTTGACATTCAGTGTCTAATTCAATTTTCAGGACTGATGATATCCCTAACATTTCCGTTAAGCCCATTTTAATTAATATCTTTACCCCTCTTTAAATATCATTTTGTATTATATTGTATTATAAGCTTGCTTTAAATTAAGGCAGTTAAATATCTGCTATAAAAGTTACCTTTCTGACATTTCCAAGATCCAACTCTAAGACTGATTGAAGAAACAATCTAAAAACCTTGGAATTGAGCACTCTCTTTTATATATACTATCTTTATGAATATTTGAAAATTACACATAATTTATGATATTAATTTTCAAACATATCTTATCATAGAACTTTATTATCTCATATCCACATACATATGTGTTTAGTGACACTGAGTAAGCATTGGTTGTCTTTTATCGATGGTTTGATGCTACACCTAGTGGTGCTCAGGGGCTATTTCTAGCTCTGTGCTCACGGATTATGAAGGTGGTGCTTGTCAGGAAACTAACCCTAGAACATCAGTTATTAATATTTGAAATCATAGTCTCCTAAGAGATAAAAATGGCAAAAGTAGTGGATGGAAAGAACATAGGAGCGAGAAAGACTATTAAAGCAAACAATTTAAAATGTTTCCCAAGTGACCCTTCACTCAAAGTGAGCAGAGATCGCACCAGTTTGAATTAGAAGTATTAGAATAATGTCACATTGTTTGTTTGCTTGTTTTTGGGCTAGATTCGGCTACACTCAGGGTTTACTCCTGGCAGGCTCAGGAGACCATATGGGATGATGGAATCAAACCTGGGCCAGTCCTGGATCGGCCACAGGTAGGCCAAATGCCCTACCACTGTGCTATTTTTCCATAGCCAGAATAATGTTACCTTTCAAACTTGGCTCTCCACCAATGTTTAAAAGCTTTCCAACAAACATTAATGCCTCCATATTACTGAGGAGTGATGAAAGATAGCTCAGAAACATTCTAGATTAGGGTCAAACAATATGGGTAAATCTGTTTTTCCAGATTCTAAACCATAAAAGTTTGAGCCATCTTTCAAGTTCTCTCATCACATCCTCATCAGTACAGAGAGGTCAGACATCACTTATGCCAGAGTTCTACGGCTTAGCCCAATTGTTTGCAATATAGTAGTTTATCAGAAGTATTTAATTTTGTTTTGTTTTGTTTTGTTTTTGGGTCACACCCGACAGTACTCAGGGGTTACTCCTGACTCCATGCTCAGCTATCACCCCTGGCAGGCACAGGGGACCATATGGGATGCCAGGATTCAAACCACCATTCTCCTGTATGAAAGGCAAACGCCTTGCCTCCATGATATCTCTCTGGTCCCAGAAGTATTTAATTTGTGTTAAAATTTTAACACTGTTTTGACAAGATGTTCTCATGACCTAATTCTAATCATGCTTCTCTATTCCCCTAAATTATGTCTTGATAGTTCCCAGCCTGTCTTACTCAGTTGTATTAAGAATCTTACTAAGCCAGTTAAGACAAAACACCTCAACTTCAATATATGATCAAATTATTTTCTCATAAGAATATGCTTAAATCTGTCTTTACTTCTTGTCCCATCAACGCATCTGAGGGCACCACTGGTGCCCTGCCCCCAGTCTTTCTTTATTCCTTTCTTAGTTTTATAGAAAAATGCATAAATAAATATCCAAGTCAAAGCCAATGGTAATAGAATCAAGAGACTTAAACTTCAACAATCTCAACTTAAATGGGCCTGTTACACTGACAGGCCAGAGGGCAAAGGGTGGTGTACAGGATGCACTTTTGGTCCAGTGGTGGAGGAGGTTGACAATGGTGGTGGGAAGGGCCCTTACTCACTGTATATCTGAAATTCAACTATGAAGAACTCTGTAGATAAAAACTGTTTCAATAAAATAAAATAAAGAATATGGTCAAATCTTTTTAGCCAGAAATTTCCATGATTTCCTCCTCATAAATTACTATTTACTGACTCCCACACTGCTTCATGATTTTAAAACCCAATTACAATTCTGTGTTCAGAACAAAGTCCATTCTATACTTAAGTAGTCTTCACACATTGCAGTAGTTTCTGAATAAAAATAGTTTTTGCCACTTTAATCTGTGTGGTTTCTGTTTTCTTTTCCAATGCTACATTCACAAGTATTTTTTTTTTTTTTTTTTTTTTTGGTTTTTGGGTCACACCCGGCAGTGCTCAGGGGTTACTCCTGGCTCTATGCTCAGAAATTGCTCCTGGCAGGCACGGGGGACCATATGGGGCACCGGGATTCGAACCGATGACCTTTTTGCATGAAAGGCAAACGCCTTACCTCCATGCTATCTCCCGGGCCCCTCACAAGTATTTTTTAAGTTGTGTGTTTATATACATTTTCTCATTGAGTATCAAAACTCTGAAAAGTGAGTTAACACTAAGTTTTCCTAGTTCATACCTATATTTCACTTTACTTCCAAGCTCATATTTTGCACATGCTTACTGATTGCCTTTAATAAAACATGTTTTTTTATATTCAGAAGATCAGAACACCTTTCTGAAGGAAAATTTAGATACATCGTTATAAAGTGCTAGTGACTAGGATATGGGATTTTAATATCCCACTTAAAAAAAGGACAAGGTCTGGAGTTATACTACAGACTCTTGTACCTTGCATATACATGGTAGACCCAAGTTCAATCTCCAGCATCCAATATGGTAAACTGAGCAACAGCAGAAGTAATTCAGCAGTGTAAAGACAAGTAATACTTGAACACTTCTGGGAGTAGCCCCAAAACAAAACAGAAAACCTGAAAAATAATCACTTCTTTATACTCTGGGAAATGTGCTTTCAAAGAATGAGTCAGA
>PVKC010007487.1:15952-29620 GCA_004027635.1 Crocidura indochinensis
ATATATATATATAAGATATAGGGATCTGAAAAAGCTTAAAGTCAATAATAACTTCAGAGAGTTGCATTATTTCCAGAACATTTCAGTCAATAGGCTGACAAAAAAATGTGGTTTGTACATCAACAGCATGATACATAAAGCACTTAAAAAATGAGAACAATGTCAAACAATCTTATAAAAAAGAAAAGGATGATCACACACAAACTTAAATAAGATTTATTGATGGCCAATAGTTTACAGAGAAATGATCTGTATCTCCTAGCATCAAGGAAATTCAAATAAAAACACTGAGATAGCATCTCACACCAAAGAGGCAGTCAAGCATTAAAAAAGCAAAGCAAACAAACAAACCACAGTGTAAATAAACAAAGTGCAGGCATATATGAGGTAGAAAGAAAACTCTCATCCACTGTTGGTGGGTTATGGACTGGATCAACCCCTTGTGAATCAATATGGACAGTTGTCTAAACAGTAAGAATGGAGAACGCATAAAACCCAGGAATTCCATTTCTTGGCATTTATACCCAAGGACTCCCAGATACTGTTTTGAAATGTCATATGTGCTGCTACTATCATTACAGTACTATTCAAAAGAACCAAGATCTGGAAACAACCAGGATGTTCAGAAACAGATAGATAAGGAAACTGATATAAATATGTATTGGAATACTATTCAGAAAAGATAAAAATATACTTTGTCACTGCATATATGGAAATACAGAATATCACACTAAGTTAATTCAGTAAGAAGAAGAGAGATAAATCAATATTATCTGTCTGTGTGATATAAAGAAACACAGTAAAGGAATAATACATGGGAATAGGCAACAATGATCTACAGAACTGTGTTTACCAAGGAAGGAGGGTAGATAGAGGGTCCATGAAATATTGTTGGATAAAAGTAGATACTCTGCTGATGAATGTGCTGTTAGAAAATTGTACACATGAAATCCATCATTAATTTAGTGAAAATGATAGTGCTTCACTTTAAAAATAAAAATTACGAATGGAACTGGATACCTGTACACTAATCAAAACTAAGTTATATCTGGAAGAAAACATTACTCAAAAAGTATTTATCATCAAATTTTGAAAACTGAAAAGGGTATAAGGTACAAGATTATTTCTAAAATTATACAGATCTGGACTTGAACTTTGGGACCTTTTTGGAGACAAAGTCACTTTGGGTAGTTCACTGCTTACTTATAATAATAATATAACTTCCTGAAAGATTTTATCAGAGAACAAGGAAAGTCCATTAAAATTCTTGATATACCATATATATATAACAACTTGAAAAACTTTTAGCTACTGTGATTTATTGATGAAAAATTGATGCTACTATTATTTATAAAGATACCCTTATCCATACATTTGTTCTTTGCTGCTGTAGAATCATTTAACTAGCATGCCTATGACTTAATCACAGAATCGGTGAATGAATTAAGCAGAACAAAAGGTTATTAAGGTTGTAGAGGGAAATAGAGCTACTAACTGGGTAATATTAAAAAAAAGGTGATTATCCAAAATTACCTAAGTGAGCCCAGTGTAATTACAAGGGTCATTAATCTCTGAAGAAGGTATCAGAAGAAAAAAACCAAAGAGATGTCAAGGTGAGGACTCAGTTAAACATTGCTGACATTTTGGGGCCAGAGCAATAGTACAGTGGTTAGGACATTCCTGAATATCACCAGGTGGGGTCCAAAAAACCAGACAAACAAACAGAAAACATATCCAAAAAACATCGGAGGTGGGAATGTTGCACTGATGATGGGAGTGTTCTGTTTATAACTGAAAACTAACTACAAACATGCTTGTAATCATGGTGCTTAAATATTTATAGAAAGAAAGAAAGAAAGAAAGAAAGAAAGAAAGAAAGAAAGAAAGAAAGAAAGAAAGAAAGAAAGAAAGAAAGAAAGAAAGAAAGGAAGAAAGAAAAAAGAAAGAAAGGAAGGAAGAAAGAAAGGAAGGAAGGAAGAAAGGAAGGAAGGAAGGAAAAAGGAAGGAAGGAAGAAAGGAAAGAAGGAAGGAAAATATAACGTATAGGAGTGAGGAAAGAGGCTATAACCAAAGCAATACAGGATGCTTCTAGAAGCTGAGGTGGAGTGTCCTGGAGCTATTCCTTTGCAGACACTAAAGGGCAAATTCGGGTTGGAGGAGTGACAATTTACAGGCAGATTTTCAACACTTACTACTAGTTGGCACCCTAACCACCACCTATTTCATCTATCTGTATGTGTGGGAGGCATGAAAGTCCTAACTCTCAGTAGTAGTTCAATAGGAGGAAGTGGGTATCTTAAGCATGATGGTTTATGAAGATACATGTAATAAAGGTGTTTTAAGTTATCAAAATCCATGAGCTGTGCATAAAATTAAGAACCCTTGAAGCATACAGAATCAGAGTCTTAGGATCCAGATAAGCATGCAAGAATAATAATTCAAGTAAGGAATAGTTGCCATGTGGCTTCAAGGTGTACAGTCTCTCTCTCCTAAGTTTCTTGTAATCACTGACTCTTCTCTCCTAGTGCAAATGGCTGGATGTTACTTAGAAAGCACTAAACGTTATTTGAACTTGAAAAATAATTTTCTTTTACTTTCTGAATTTCTAAACTTTTACTTTTTAAGAATGACTAAAATAAAAATTAAAGCTCCTTTGTTGTTCTCTAATAGGCATAATTTCACTTATTTTTCTTGGTTTCTTTTGTTGATGTTGTTTACTTATCTATATGCTGATGAACAGAATATATTCAATAAAATTTTTTTCTTTTTTTTTTTTTTTTGGTTTTTGGGCCACACCCGGTGACGCTCAGGGGTTACTCTTGGCTATTCGCTCAGAAGTCGCTCCTGGCAAGCACGGGGGACCATATGGGGAACCGGGGGATAGAACCGTGGTCCATTCTAGGTTAGCACAGGCACCTTACCTCCAGCGCCACCGCCCGGCCCCCATATTCAATAAACTTTTATGGTAACTTTTATGGTAAGACACATTTCAGGAAATGTGTCTGCCTTAATCACCAGAACCCACCTATGTACTAAGTCATATGACAAAGGGGTATTAAGGTTGTAGAGAGATAAGTTGGATAATCAGCTGATCTTGAAATTGGGTAATTATCTTGAATTATCCAAGTGGGTCCAATGTAATCACAAGGGTCATTAAACTTGGACAGACTCAGCAGAGAGAACCAGAGAGATGTGAAGGACAGCAGTATTCAGCAAAAAGTAGCTGGCTTTTAAAATAGAGGAAGAGGACCATGATCCAAGGAAAACAAGAGGTGTTCAGAAACTGGCTGAAGAAGTCATGTAAACAGATTTTCTCTTAAGATCTCCAGGAAGGGGCCAGGAGTTAAAGTCTAATTTAATAACCTGCACCACTTGGTTCCCTGAGCATCTTTAGTTGCAGCCCTGAGAGTCTCTGAGCTCCACCCATGTGACCAGGGTGATTTCCAATACTGCAAGGTCTGAATAGCAGCACTACATTCTCTTTCTTGAGCACTGACTGATTCACAGGGAATCACGAGGAAAAACCCCTTGACCTCATACTTGGGAGCTCTCCCAAAATCCAAAGTAGAAAGATACCCTATTTGTACCTTGGCTTGTAATAACTGCAAATATTCTGACCCACAAAGTATAAAATAATAAATGCTGCTGCTAGAAAGAAAATTTATTTGTTTGTTTGTTTGTTTGTTTTTGGGCCACACCAGGTGACACACAGGGGTTACTTCTGACTATGCGCTCAGAAATTGCTCCTGACTTTGGGAAACCATATGGGACGCCAGGGATTGAACCCATGTCCGTCTTGGCTCAGCCACATGCAAGGCAAACGCCTTACCACTGTGCTATCGCTCCAGCCCCATATGGTAATTTTTTTTACTGCCACAAATAAATTCAATGCACTAGCAATGAAGAAAAAAATACCAAAACATAGGAAAATGACTATCAATTTTATGTCCTTTGAACTTTATTTAGTTATTATATTAATAATTAAAATTTTAATAAGAGGAGCCAAAAATAGACCTCCCGATGTTTCTTATAGATTTCACATTTATATAATCTGTTGAAACATGAAGAATTAATTCAGATGATGCTTTTTCAGAATTTGTACAAGGCATAAGGGCTGGCATTTTCTTTGGCACTCTCTGGTCAGAAAAATAGAAATCTTTCAAGGATGACTCAGCTCAGTCATCTGCATATTCCTCCCAAGCTTCCTGTATAAACTTCCTTCTTTCAATTTAAATATTTTATTGAAATCATCAGTTTAAGTGGAACCAACTTCCCACAAGATGCTGAGCTCCTAGAAAGCAATAACTGTCTTATCATCTCCCCCCTAGAGTATAAATTCCCCAAAGGTGGGAATTCTCAGAGCTATCTTGGCATGCGAGGTACTCATTGGTTTTCTGTTTGCTTTTCTATCATGACACATAACATCACTCATGAGATATTTATCTAATGTGGGCTGTTTTTATACATGAGTCAGAGAGTTCTGATTTGGGGAAAATTGTCCTTCTTAAAAATACCAAAGCCTCCTGAATGAAAAGGATGAAGGAAAAATTAAATGTCAGTAAGATAATAGCATATAAAACATTAAATTTTATTAAAAAATCTTCCCTATTACATTACTAAAACTTTTCAAAACAGCAAAGCATACTGGGCAGATAATTGATCATTTTTTTTCACACTTATTTCTAGAGACATCAATGGAGAGGTGGACTGGTTGACTCTGAAGCTATTTTTCTTTGGTTAGCAAATGGATCCTTTCTTGCTGTGTCCTCACAGGGACTTTTGTCTGTTTGATGTAACCTTAATGTTTCTTCATGTGAGGGCACCAATCCTATTAGACTAGGAATGAACACATTAAAAACTCAGTTGTCTGCACTATGAAAGGCCCAATAATGAAGTAAGGAGAGTTATGGGGTGGCGGGGGGGGGGGGTTAAATCTTTAACATATGAATTTCTAGTCCAACTATGAGAATAGTTATACAGGGATAAAAATGAGCCCTCATTGCATGCAGAATTTTAAAATTAATAAAATTTGAAACTATTCCCAAAGCAAGTTCTACGTATTATCTGATGGTAAAACAAGCCTTCTACTATTACACTAATCAACTACTCCATTTCCCAAAATACTTTTGCTTATGTTTCGTTTCTCTCCTCAATCCTTTTAGAGATTTCTTTGGTTCAGGAACTACACCAGATTTTGGATTTGAGTATATTGAAACTTCTCTACAATTTTTTGCTTGAATTATAAACTTCACAATCATGTATTAACTCACATTTTACATAAAATCTCAACTATTTAATCTGAACGAGTGATTATTCACCTTGATCTTAACACTTGCAGTATAGTGTGTCACAAACTAAGTTTCAATATTTTTCACTTTTAAGAGAAATAAAGGAAATATGACATGTTATAATTTCAAAATTGTAGGGGGCCGGGCGGTGGCGCTGGAGATAAGGTGCCTGCCTTGCCTGTGCTAACCTAGGACGGACCGAGGTTCGATCCCCCGGTTCCCCATATGGTCCCCCGTGCCTGCCAGGAGCGACTTCTGAGTGAATAGCCAGGAGTAATCCCTGAGCATCACCGGGTGTGGCCCAAAAACCAAAAAAAATAATTGTAAATGGACGGAGATATCACCATATTCAACATTTCTATTTCAATAGAAATAGAAGAATGGAATAACCCAGATATGTTCACTTACTAGTCCATGGGTACTATCTTAAGAAAAGAGCTAATGTAAACATCTCTCACTTTACATGAAATTTGAGATATATAAATTAGCTATATATATAAAAATCTCAGTATAAGAAATTATGTAATTATAACTCAATTAATTAAGAAAACTTAGAATCTTAAGAAAATTATGAGCTGAGAAACAATGGCAATGAGTGTACAGTTGTAGTTTCTTTCCCAAACAAATCTTGTAGAGATGAATTTAAGGGCCTTTGAAAATTTCAAAAATAGAGAAAATATGTTTCACAAAATCTCCACAACCATTTGTTATTGAGGCTGAACCAGAGGAGGTCATTCCACCAACAGCACTAACAGTGGATGCAGGTTCCTAGTGCCCCACATCACTGCAAACACTGCTGTTTCTACTTTTCTTTTTTTTTTTCCTTTTTATTTTTTGGGTGATAGTTACTCAGATGTTACTTCTGACTCTGAGTTCAGAAATTACTCCTGGCTGACTGGGAGACTATATAGGATGCCGGGATTCAAACCACCATCAGTCCTGGGACTGCTGCATGCAAGGCAAATGCCCTACCACTGTGCCATCTCTCCAGCTCATCTATTTTTCTTGATGTGAGGAGTTAATACACAAATAACTGTGCTTCCATATGACTCAGAAATTCCATTTCTTAGCATTTACCCCAAGGCTCAAAAAACTCCATATTGAAAATACATTTTATCTTTTATATGCTTATTGCAGCATGATTCACAATAGCCAAGATGGAAAAACAACAGAGCTACTCCATGAAGATGAACAGAAAAGAATGTGATAGCAGCAAAATAAAAAACTACCCGGCAATAAGAAAATATGGCATCATATTTTTTTTGCTACATAGATTGAACAAGAGGGTATCATGATGTATAAAATCATCAGGAGAGGGACAAGTATAGAATAGCTTTTTTTCACATATCTGAAATAGCAAGAAGCACAGGAAGAAAATAATAACTGGACAATGGTACGAGACCCTGACAACAGGATTCTGCTAACGAGGTGGAAGGCAGAGCAGAAGGAAACATTGAGACATTGGTAGAGGAGTTCACTTTCTGGTAGTGGGTGTAGTTTTGGACAAATATATTATAATATTATAAAGGTGCCTGAACAAAACTTTAAAACAATACAGAAAATAAGAAAACAAAAGGTTCAGTGTCTTTATTAAGGAGTGCCTTTCTTGTACTGTCCTTTTGATGTTTTCCATATCTCCTTATAATGCCAAGGAGACTTCTGGAGGTTTTGCTAGATATTCTTCTTGGATCCCCCTTTTAGGCCATTAGGATACTCATATGTAAGAAAGTATAGATCAAGCTGCCATATAACTTTGTGAGAAGGTCCCTAGATAGATTGCATTAAGAATGATATTGGTGGAGCTGGAGCCATAGCACTAAGATGTACCTGAGTTCAATTCTTGGTATTCCATATAGTTCTCTGAGCCTGCCAGGAGCAATTTCTGAGTGCAGAGCCAGAAGTAACCCCTGAGAACTATCGTCAAGTGTGCCCCCCCCAAACAAACCAAATAAAAGAAAATGGTAATGTTCACCATCTGATCATTGTTTTAATTTTTGCTAATTAATAATAACCTAACTCATTTCATATGAAGCCCGGGAGAATTTTTCATCAGTGCTGCTCTCAGTAAGTCGGAGCTATCTTAATTCCATTTTGTGTTCTCAGTAGTTTTACAAGTGGTAGCTATGGGATTAGTCTTCTACAATGGCAAAAAAAAAAAAAAAAAAAAAGCAGATAATGTTTCTTATTCTTAAATTTTTTGGCACAGGGTTCAAAGTAATAGTAATTGTCTTGCAAGCAGCCAATCAGAATTCAATCTCCCATCACCTCATATAGTCTGTTGAGACCACCAAGAGCACCCTGAATGCAGAGCCAGGTCTGCAAAATTATACCCTCCCCTTAAAAACAAACAACCCCCCAAAAAACCCCAATCAAACAATAACAAAAAGATAACCTGATCCTAAGGCTTGACATTCAGACTTTGGAGACTCTGTTGTGTAAGCCCCAACCAGTTCTAAATAACTTCTTTTTTTCTTGCTTGTTTCTTAGGCCCATGTTCTCTCTTGAGTACATATCACATTTGTTTGTCTCTGATTGCTTTTTCCACTCTGAAGAATCAGTCAGTGTTCTCTCTTGAATACATATTTCCTCTCTCTTTCCTCTCACATTTTTCTAAATAAGTTCCATTCTATAAAAATTATCTTTCGTCACTAAAAAAAAAAAAGCCCATGATTTTACAAACTAAGTAACACTTCTTGTAGATAAAAAAATAATTTCATCTGCTGAAAGACATTTTTAGATCTGAAAATGTAAGAAAAACATATCTTACATAACATGCCAAAAGCATATACTCTATCTTTTTATAAGCTATACATCTCAAATACATCAAGTGCAAAGTATTCATAGACCAGATTCCACAGTGTATTCATTCAGATTCCTAGCTTTTAGAACTCAGATATTTTTATTAATGCCACAGGTCTAGATTTTGAAAATTAAATTGCTGTGTCTAAACATAAAGGCATATAGGAGTTGAGGATAAAATTTGCAGATTTAGATATGTATATCTGAGAAAATTAAATTGCCCTTAATCTAATTTACATGAAATAGATTTTTTCATACAATTGGTAATGAAGATCTTTTGAATTTAAAAGTTTTCTATTCCATGTTTTTTATTTGAAACTATCCACCAAGATCTATGCTATGTTGGTATCTGTTCATGTAAATATCACTTTATAAGCCCATATATAGAGAGTAAGACAGTTAACAAGCCTGGCCTTGCCACTAGACCTTACCTTATATGCAAATTTTATGAACTTCTATCATTTTGATAGCAACTTTGCTAATAAATAACTTTGTTCCTTGTTTTTATGAAAATGTGCCTTTGAAAAATAGCATTAGGGGGAGTGTAGAGGAGGGAGAAGTGGGATGCATGCTGGGAACAGGGGTGGAAGAAAGACAACACTGGTGGTGGGAATGCCCCTCATTCATTATTACTATGTATGAAAGAATTATTATTTTATTTCACAGTAATTATTATTACTGTGAAAGATTTGTAATTCACTTTGCCCACAATAAAAAAAGATTGTCAAAGGCTATGGTAAGTCAAGTAAGACAAAATACTATTTCCCGAGACACAGCTTTTGTGATTGCCAGAGCATGCCAGCTCTCCTAAACAGAGACAATGCAAACAACAAAATAAAATATATTTGATCCTGTTTAATTGGTGTGATTCATCAATGGGACCTGGTTCTTCTGCCCATGTGTAATGGGCATACTGATCAGGAATCTGTAGTAGACTGGAATCTAATGTTGATCAAGACATAGTTTCTCTGTGCAAGAAGATTTTATATACTAACAAGAAAGGAAAAAGTGTGGCAATCACCAAAAGTATGAACAAACTGTCAAATGTGCAGAGAAAAAGCAAGAAGATTCATCACACAGAAAATGGGGATTTTTATCGACACAGTCCTCAAATTTTGAATGGAAGGAATGAATAATATTTGGACATTTGAAGCTGGTCCACAGCACTACTTCACATCAAATTTAAGAAGTTGTAGAAGTGACATTAAAGAAAAACATTGATATGTGGGCCTCGATAAAACCATCGATGAACTAGACATTCTGGGATTTGTTCAGCACAAGATGAGGAAAAGAAAAAATAAGGCCAAGAAAAGTAAAAGTAATTCTAAAAAAATATGAACAGTATTAAAGGCAGGGAAACAATGAGCTGATGTAGTGTGACAGGAACTAGAAATTATTTAGCTATTGATAGAATGCAATGTGTAAAGAACCACAAGCAAAGAGAAAGTATGGCTCTTTCCAAACAAATCTCATCTGCTGTAATTTTTCAAGAGGTTGATATCTGAATAAGCCAATTGGTGATATACCTATGTTCAAACATAACTGTACTTAAGCTCTGACAATGTAATTTGTCCTCATCATAGGTATTCTATATTCATCACACTGTGTACTTTAGATATGCACAGCTTCCCCCTCCCCACTAGCAAATGGGAGAAAATTGAGGGATTTGGATCAAGAATATAATTCTTCCATTATATATATGCACCTACATAGTTGCAATAAATTTTTTCCAAGAAATTTATGCAAAAGCATTAAAAATAACTTAGGGGGCCGGGCGGTGGCGCTGGAGATAAGGTGCCAGCGCTAACCTGGACGGACCGCGGTTCGATCCCCCGTTCCCCATATGGTCTCCCGTGCCTGCCAGGAGCGATTTCTGAGCATGGAGCCAGGAGTAACCCCTGAGCACTGCCGGGTGTGACCCAAAAACCAAAAAAAAAAAAAAATAACTTAGAGAACAGGTCATAATATGTTCAGTAGGAGTAATGTGAAGGGCAAACTCTTCTCATTTACAAGCAACACAAAACTAATCTATTCTTATGCCAAGTTTGTGCTAAAGGGAGATGGGGGGCAGTAGTGGTGGGAACGTTGCACAAGTGATGGGGGGTGTTCTTTTTATGACTGAAACCTAACTACAAACATGTTTATAATATTGGTGCTTGAAGGGAAGGGAAGGGAAGGGAAGAAGGAAGGGAAGGGAAAACGTGAAGAAGGGAAGAGAAGGGATGGGAAGGGAGGGGAAGGGAAGGAAGGAAAGGGAAGTGGAGGGAAGGGAAGGGAAGGAAAGTGAAGAAGGGAAGGGAAGGGAAAGAGGGAAGGAAAGGTTAGGGAAGGGAAGGAAAGGGAAGGGAAGGTTAGGCAAGGGAAGGTTAGGAAAGAGAAGGGAAGGCAAGAGAAGGAAAGGGATAAGAAGTAAACAGAAGAGAAGAGGAGGGGAGGAGAAGAGAAGAGAAGGAAGGAAGGGAAGAGAAGGAAGGAGGAAAGAAAGGGAAAAGAAGAGAAGGGAAGGGAAGGAAAGGAAAGATAAGTAGGGAAGGAAGAGAAGAGAAGAGGAGGGAAGAGGAGAGAAGGGAAGATAGGAAGGGAAGAGAAGAGATAGAGGGAAGGTATGGGGAAGGGAGGGAAGGGAAGGGAAGAAGGGAAGGGAAGAGAAGGAGGGAGGGAAAGGCTAGGGAAGGGAAGTGAAGGTAAGGTTAGAGAAGGTAAGGTTAGGGAAGGGAAGGTTAGAGAAGAGAAGGAAAGGGAAGAGAAGGGAAGGGAAGGGAAGGGAAGAGAAGAGAAAGGAGAAGAGAAGAGAAGTAGCTAAGGGGAAAAAGGGAAGGGAAGAGAAGTGAGGTAGGTAAGGGGAAGGAAGGGAAGGGAAGAGAAGAGAAGGGAAGGGAAGTGAACAGAAGGGAAGGGAAGGGAAGGGAAGGGAGGGAAGTGAAGGGAAGGAAAGGAAGGGAAGGAAAGGGAAGGGAAGGGAAGGGAAGGGAAGGGAAGAGAAGGGAAGGGAAAAGAAGGAAAGGGAAGGGAAGGGAAAAGCATTAGATGCAATTCAGTGGAAACTGATAGCTAAACTGAGGTCCTAAATTAAGAAGTGTAAGCCAGGGGTTCCAATGGACTATGATAGAGAATTAGTCCATTTTAATGGTGGACATAACATGGTAACATAGTACTCCTAAAACATGAACAATTTTTAAAATGAATTTCATCTCAATAAGTTAATACAATATCAAGTAGAAAAGTAAATCAAAATAAATATTAACAACAACATTCTATAAGTGTTCTACAATTTACAACTGCAGACAGAAAGTAATATTGTTTTTCTTTGCTAGAGCGCTTCATTTCGTTTTTCTAAGGTCCTTATATTTTTGCCCCGGAAACACTCATTTAAATGCAGGTATGAGGATGCATAAGCTTCTTAGCAGTGATTCAGAATGCTGACAGGTCCCTTTTTATGATTTTTCCAGACAGAAACGAATGGTTCAGCATGTTAAGTAGCTACAAGTGGCATAATTCAGTCATAAACTGCTGCTCCACATGATTGCCTACTGCCAGTAAATTTTTCTACCTAAATGCCATGCTAGTACAATGGAATCTTATTTCTCCTTTCCAGCTAATTGATTAAAGGAAAGTCCAAGTTCAAAAGGCAAAATGTAAGACCCTTACAATTAAAAAAATTTTGGGGGGGAAGTCAGTAGGACATAGGGGTGAAATGACAGCATGATAATCAAGTAACTAAAGAGTCAAAGAAATGTTCTTTGCTCAAAGGAAGCAACCACGAATTATAAATTAGGAGCATAATTATGGCATAAGGGATGCTAGAGATCATTAGTCCTAGAAATGCTCCTGGGCTGTCTAGGTATATTGGTTGATATTCCCTAAAGCAGAATCTAAGATGGGACTCTTATTAAATAGGATTTGCTGAGGTAGGTTCTCAGAAGAAACTATAAGGGAACAGGGAACAAGGAAGTAGAAAAGAGAAGAGAAGGAAAAATAGGTAGGAAAGAAGTGGATTGGGTTGGAAACTAATCTTGACCCTCTCAGGAGTTTTGCCATTTATAAAGTACTGGAGTGGCATTCTAATTGGAAGCACAAGGCTCACAGATAATGCCACTCACTCTTTCAATGTGTCATTGGTGGCCCATAGTATTCCCTGGTCTGTCTATCTCCTGACCACTGAGTTGTGCTGTGGCAGGAATGCCAACTTCCTAAAGGGAAATGCAAGTAATGTAAATGTAAGGGAAATGTAATTATTTGCCATTGAAAATTGAGTTTTGTTTGGGTTAGGGTAGACAGGGGAGAGACCATCCTGGCCTGTTTTCACTGCTTACTTCTGGCTCTGACCTGAGGACTCTGTCCTGGTGAGGTTTAGGAGCCATATGTGATGTTAATGTTGGAATATGAATCAACTTTATTCAAGCCCTATGCACTATACTATCTCTCCGAACTCTACTAATCACTCATTCAATTTAAATAACAATAATTCACAATAATAATAAAACTGGCAACTTAAATTGGAAATAGAATCGTCTTCTATAGGGCAGCCTAGAGAAATTTGTTTATAGATATTCCAATTCTCTGTGAGAAAATATAAGAACCACTTACATAAGAAGCAGACTATTTGCACACAACTGTGGCTATACTGCTGTTTTCTGTAACAATGCGCTTATGAAGTCTTATCTTTTCAGCCCATTCCCTTTTATTGCCATAATCAATATACCCTAATTCTGATATGAGACAGCCATAGATGAGATGCCAACAGAGGTTGGCAAACATTTTTTTTTACATTGGGGCTTTGTCTTGCTGCTAGTAACCCTTCTACTATATGAACAAGTTCAGGCCAGACTATTGGCAGAGAAAGGACTTTTTGGACAGTGTTCTCAGCCAGAATAGTTGAGGCCCCAGAGATGTGTGTGAGGCCATTCTTGGCTTTGAATGCTCTGCTGAGCCAACCCAGACAAGATATGCCAGGTCAAGCCACAGAATGGAGAGAAATAATAAACTTTTATTTCTCTATTCTTCTTAGTGCAACTGAAATACTGTCTTCCAGATTATTACAAAAATTACATTGTGATATTATGAGCTATAATAACTATATCATTCTAGAGAACTAAGGATAATTAGCTGGCTGGAAACTCTTGTAGTTGCTCAATAATATGTTATAGGAAAAAATGAAGGATCATAGTACAAAATTATGTGCATTTTGGAGGACAAAGCTTTTGTATTTTTAATATGGTATAAGTTTCAATAGAATCAAGAACATGGTTTAAAAATTCCCATTTATTGTTCATATGTTTTTACACTTCTGATTAATAATAATTACCTATACATTTTCAAATAAAAAACAAAGATAAACTAGGGGCCTTCACATTAAACTCTCATACCAAGTCACCTACAAGTGATGGATAATAACAATAGCTAGCTATCTAGCTTATAATTCTGAGGGTTAGGGTGTTCTGTTCCTCCCAGTGGTCTTCAAACTACAGCCCGCGGGTCACATATTGTATTTATTCCCATTTTGTTTCTTCACTTCAGAATAAGATATATGCAATGTGCATAGGAATTTGTTCATAGTTTTTGTTTTTACTATAGTCTGGCC
>PVKC010007488.1:0-29385 GCA_004027635.1 Crocidura indochinensis
TTGCTTTACTCCTCTCTCTTACAGATAACACTCTCTTACACTGATTTACAGATGTCCAAGCAGAGATGAAAATAAAATGGGGAGAAATTACACAAGTCTATTCTGCTGTACATTTTTATAATAATAATTTTTATTTTGACCAAAGTGGATTATATATCTTTTTCAGCAATATTTTAGGTACATATTGACATTGAATCAGAAGAACTTCTGTAGATTGGAAAAAGACTTCATATTGAATCATTTCACACAACCAAGAAATTACCTAAATTATATAAAAACTGTTATACAGAGGAAAAATGGTGGTAAACTTATCATCTAATACTAGCATTTTTTCTATATTAGAATTAGCTTGGTTGGGAAAGATGTTAGTCCTCAATTTCTTTAATCAGACTTCTTAATGTTATCTCAAGCTGCAAGAATACTTATATTGATAACAAAAATAATTAAAATGATCAAATTATAGGTTTAAAATTCTAACTTCTTATTTTTTTTGGGGGGGGGGTCACACCCGGCAGTGCTCAGGGGTTACTCCTGGCTCCATGCTCAGAAATTGCTCCTGGCAGGCACGGGGGACCATATGGGGCACCAGGATTTGAACCGATGACCTTTTGCATGAAAGACAAACACCTTACCTCCATGCTATCTCCCGGGCCCCAAATTCTAACTTCTTTAGTAATATCTCTTCATTACAAAATGAAACCTATTTTACTAACTAAATATGTAATAACTGACAGGCTAATGGAGGAGGTAAAACCAAGTCTCATATTTTATGTCTAAAAGAACCCTACTATTAAATGTTTAATTTAAAACAAGCTTAGATTTTTAATAATCTAATCATCTTTTATTTGTATTTAATTTTCGAATGACCATTCAGCAGATTACAAAGGTCATGTATATGGTGCTTTAAGAGTATTCCTTCACTGCCCCTTTCCAATATTATTTCTATCACATTTTTGCATGGAAATTCTGAAGTGCCATCTGACTCGACTGTAAACTATATCTTGGTTGTTCTTACAGATCCTCCCACTATCACTGATTCCAAGAGCAATGAAGCCACTACAGGGAGGCAGGCTTCACTTAAATGTGAGGCCTCGGCAGTGCCTGCACCTGACTTTGAATGGTACCGCGATGACACCAGGTATGTATCTACCCTGTAAACTCCCACTGTAGGTGATTCAAGTAAGCTGGAAACCCTTATGAAAAAAGCAAGCCCAGATACCAAATCTACTTGTCAAATACTCTGGGACTTGCAGATTTAAAATGGTTGATTCAAAGCACTAAGTTACTATTTATAAAGAGTGAGGTTGGTTGTTCAATGGGCAGTGTACAAATATCTATCTTTCTTACCCATAATATAAAATCAAGTCAAGCAGAATTGATCTTTTCCAAAATATTCTCATTCAATGAATATTTTTAATAATACAGAACTACATGATTAGCATGAGAATTTGAGCAGAAAACAACACTCTCCCTTTCCTTTTGCTCCTTTTCTTACAACACACTGATGAGAAAAAAAATACTACTCCAAATCTTCAATATTGCCTATTTTATTTTTCTGTTTTTGATTTCACAGGATAAATAGTGCCAATGGTCTTGAGATTAAGAGTACGGAAGGCCAGTCCTCCCTGACGGTTACCAATGTCACTGAGGAACACTACGGCAACTATACTTGTGTGGCTGCTAACAAGCTGGGGGTCACCAATGCAAGCCTAGTCCTTTTCAGTAAGTATGACATAGAGGGTCCAAACATTGGATATTAAGTGAAGGTTTTATGTGGAAAACTTGAAATTCATCACCTTTATTATTTGTGCTAATTTAATTCCAAAAATTAAACAATATTCAACCAAAAACAAGGTTCTAAGTCCTTATGCATAAAGAGAGGTTTACAAATGGATTAATATATCTCTAAATAGCCTGGTTTTTCTTATTGTTTAGTTTTGTTTCCTTCTGGCAGGTTAATCTGTAAGACTATTCAGAGAACTCAAATCTTGTTGGTGATGGTCTTTTTAAGTAAAGAAGGTGATGTAAAATCCTAAATTTATGTCAATTTAAATATGGCAGCATTGAGAGTGATTGAGGAAGAAATATGCCATGAAGATGGATAAGGTGCTCAGGGATGGGAGAGGCTGGAAAATGAAAGTATATTTTTAACAACACCAGAAAAAGGGTTGAATGAATGATTAAAAGGCATATAAAAATCTAGAGGGAGAAAAATGACTGTAAAATGATTATTCTATGACAGCAAGAAACATTTCCCTGCTATATTTTTGGAATAGAGATGGAACTTTGGTTTTATTATTATTATTATTATTATTATTATAAAAATCTTTAAGCACCATAGTTACAAGCATGAGTAGTTAGGTTTCAATCATAATCAGAACTCCCCACTTCACCAGTGCAACATTCCCACCAAGAGATAAAACTTTGGAAAGAGGAGTCATTGCTTAAGCCCAAGGAAGATCTGAAATCTTGTAACTATATGTATCAGTTGGTGTTTTTTGCTGTTGATATTGGTAGTGGTAGGAAAGCTCACCTTCCAGCTTTGCTCTTTTGTAGCATGTTACAGTCTGTTAGTTGACACCTAATATGCTGCCACAGAAGCAAATGCCCGCCCTCTGAGAAAGAGAAGTATGGAGGGTGAAATCAGAGGAAAAGAATGTTTGGAATATTATTATTATTATAAAATTATTTTTTAAAATGACATAATAAGTCCAGAAATTTCATTTATACTAAAAGTAAAAGGACTTGTTAAAAATTTTTTTTTTGGTTTTGGATCACACCCAGTGACGTTCAGAGGTTACTCCTGGCTTTGCGCTAAGAAATCGCTCCTGCCTTAGGGGACCATATGAGACGCTGGGGGATCGAACTGTGGTCCATCCAAGGCTAGCACGTGCCTTATAACCTGCGCCACCGTTCTGACCCCAGAATTTGTTAATTTTAATAAAAAAAATCATTGGAGACTTTATTTGTAAAAGATTCAGCTAAAAAAAAAATATAGAACTACAATAGCCATGAGAGATGTCCCCATCTTGCTTTGATTTAGTTTAGATTAGCCCTCAAGAAAAATATCTATTTCTAGGAGAAAAATCAATTTAGGCGAGATTTCTTAAAATGTTGTATTAAAGCCATTGTAAACCTGTCCAAGAAACAAGCCTGCTTATAAAAACAACTACCACAAGCTACTCTAAATTTAGCCTCATGTTGCTCACTCACTGACTGTGACAGGTTGGTGGGATACAGAAACACTAGTGTCAATATGAATTTTAAAATTCACACCCTAGCTACTTACCTCCAAACACAAAGTATCACAGTTCTTTCCTTCATCTGTATATTGGTGTTTACAACAATAGATAAGGTATTCATTAAGAAGTGGCACTTTATGTTTCATTTTTTATATTATGAATTTCCTAAATGAGGATAAGGGTGTGGCTAACCTCAAGTACAATTTTTAGATATCAAAAAATTAGAATTATATAGCAGAGAAGAATGGCACACACTTACCAAGAATTATCGATAAAATGTAAAAGAGAAAACAGGGTAGCTGGATGAGTTAGGAAAATTGAACAAGTATAGTATTTTATAAATAATAAATAATAAAATAAATTGTTTAAATTTTTATTAAATTTTCTTTTTATCCTACCTAAATTTGGATAATAATATGTTTCAGATAATAAACATATTAATACCTATGGACAAAGAGACAGAATAAGAGAATGGAATAAAGAATGGACCACTTGAGGAAGTCAGAGACAGAGAGACCAACACAGAGAAAAAGACAGATAAAGAGCAGAGATGTATTAAAGTTAAAAAACATTGCTAGTTGGGTAGCTATGATTAAAAAAAAATAAAGCATCTCAAACCATACAATGCCATCTCCTTATTTACAAAAAGTCGGCTTAAAGCATATGAAAAGACAAGAATTTTGCAGTTTTCATTCATAAATTGGATTTAAGGCATTAGACAATTGTATTATCTTACTGAACTTGATGATTTCACAGAAATCATCCTTAAATGTGCTGCAGTGATTAATCCTGTATATTTTACCACTGGTTACAACAGTGCTCTGCAGGAAAGCACTAGTCCACACAGGTACCTGCATGCAGAGAAAACATATGCATCTACATCTTGTATGCATTCTTAAGGGAAATGTATGAGAATTTTGAAATGAACAGAAGCTATACAAATGTCTGACAGTGAATTACTTCCTTGTTCCTTTATTTTTTGTCTTGTGAAGTAAAGTAGGTTTTATTAAAACTCATTTAGGAAAAAGGAGAAAGTGAAAAAGAGAGGAATTTAAGATAGAAGATAAGCTTTCCAGAGTATATTTAGTGAGGAAAGAAAATGTGTTCAAGGGAGAATATAGGATTGAAGGACAAGAACACTTTCATATTTCTTTGACTCAGGACAATGTATCTTGGATGTTTTAAGGGAGAATCTCTTATTTTTATGTAGCATATATTGTCATATCCACCATGCCCACCCAAACAAGATCAAAATTATGGACTTTCATACTCTTACAGACTTCATAGCTAGGTGTGAGGTTTTATGGTATCATATTCCACATAGGTAAAATAGGGAGAAAGAGATGATTTCAATAGGACTGAAAGAGGAGGAAGAAAAGAGGGATAGAGGGAAAAGGGAAATTACAATAAAGAAAATATATTCGTGAGCAGAGAACCCATACTTAGATTCAAAACATATGTCTTAATTGGGAAGAATGAAGAATAAAGCAAATACTTCTTCCCACAAAACAAGGTCAGGATAGGAGTGTAGCTCTGTTTAGGAAGGTAGTGACATTCAGCACTCTGACAGAGATCACTGTGTGGCAGCAGGGTGCTCTGCTGACCCAGCCAGTCCATTGCAGAAGAGGCATCTGGTAAACTTCTGCCAGTGAGAGACAGCAGCAGGTAGAAACTCAGAGCCAAACCCTGAAGAGTTCAGTTATCCATCATCATTGGTGCATCAGCACATTTCAGTGCTGGCCATAGGGACAGGTGCTGACTTTTTACAGTGTCAAATGGTGGTCACTAATACATCTTGTCCTTTTCTCACATATAAACACTTGTATTTCTCTACTCCCTTTTAAAATAATAATCTCTAACAGAGTCAAAATCATTGAATAGAAGTGCAGTAATATTTTCTATTCATGTTCTTATTTACCAAAGCAAACAGGAGCATGCCTTTATATTTAGTCTATTATCCACATTACATCCCATTGCTTATAAAGGATTCATACTACTTTACTCTGTATGTCTAAGAATTGTCTCATATATTTCATCCAGGGAAAATTGTTACCTTATGTAATTTCTCTGAAGACAAAGGTTTTATGTAAATTGGTAAAAATTTAAGATTTTTGCAAGACTGGGGAATACCTCAAATGTCTGAAGCATATGTTTTGCATGCAAGAGACCAGGTTTGATCCCTGACACCTCATGTTTCTTTAGGCACAGCAGGAGTAAACCCCAAGCAATGAACCAGAAGTCACCTCTGAGCAAGATGTGACCCAAAACTGAAAATATAAAACAACAGTTTAATTAAAAGTTAGCTTTTTGTGAGATGAGGGAATATAACTCAAATAGATGAAGTTTCAAATTTCTATTTGTCAGCAGGTGTAGCATAGCATATTTCATATTTCCACATTGTCAGCAATGCTCCCACAAGGGAAAAATTGTCTTAGTCTGGGCTTATATTGAGTGGCTGGGAGTAAATGTAAGAGTGATAATTTCAAAGTCATTTTGTCTGAGTGTTTACAAGGTACTCCGTACATGAAATAAACAGTTCACATAATCCAGTATCAAATTAGGTCAACCTTATTATGTTCATATATTCTCCATTCTAAAAGAGATTAAGTAACTAGTAAAACTATAAATGTTTGTTACAATTGATATTTGTATAATCTAAATCTCAAATTCAAATTCTAGACCCAGACTAATCTAATATCTGCATTGTAGAGAAAATGATAGATGTATCTTTTGTAGTTCAGAGGTGGACATAAATATGAGACTAATTTCTTTCTCCTTGTCCATTGGAATGAGGTCCTTCTGTTATGTATAGTTAGTTATATTATTACCCTCAACCCTACTGCCTGCAGGAGTATTATTTCTGTCTTCTATTTCTACTTCCATTAACCTTTACCAGACTAGTTCCACTTGATAGAATATATGCTTAAATTTAGTTAAGTTAGACTTTTCAGCTGTTATACACATCTAGTTAGCAATTAGTCTCATAAGAAAACTATTTGATTATTTTAAAGGACAGTCTTATTGATCAATTACCTTCTACTTATTAGATATGTGTGGATTCATAAGGTGTTTTGAGTTTATTGAGTAATAAAAACACACAAAAAAATCTAGTCACTCAGAGCTATACCAGAGCTGAATAAAAGAGACTATTAAATTTTATTTTTAATTATAAAATATCATGAACATATAAGCTTGTCAATTAAATGGAAATTACTCTGGAAGCAATACACCACTGGAAACTTCCTTAGTATGAGGGCTCTGTTCTTTATTTTTTTTTTTTTGGTTTTGGGGTCACACCCGGCAGTGCTCAGGGGTTACTCCTGGCTCCATGCTCAGAAATTGCTCCTGGCAGGCACAGGGGACCATATGGGGCACCGGGATTCGAACCGATGAGCTTTTGCATGAAAGGCAAACGCCTTACCTCCATGCTATCTACCGGGCCCCGATGATGATTCTTAAGGCTAACAAAACCTCCTTCCTAACAAGTGACTTCTTTTTGTCATATAATACAACAGCTTACGTAGTTATTCAAACACTCACTACCTGTTTTTAAGCCTTGTTGCAAACCCTCTACAAAGGCCCTCTGGGGATATCAAGGGAAGGAAGACACTGATACTAGTTTTAGTTTCAAGAATAGGCATCAAACATACTGAATTCCTGGAAGACCCATTAAACATCCACAGCACTATTTGGAAAAAAAGCAAAGAAAGCCAAGTTTAAAATATTAAATCACAAGTATATATACATACATATTTGTACATAAACTATACTCAACTTCAGCTTTTCTCATTTGGTGCTTTTATTTGTTTCAAAAAAAACAAAAACTTTTGTTTTGTTTTTGGGCCACACCCAGTGACATTCTGGGGTGTATTCTGTATTTTGGGGTGACATTCTCCTGGCTATATACTCATAAATAGCTCCTGGCTTGGGGGACCATATGGGATGCTGGGGATTGAACCCAGGTTCATCCTGGGTCATCCACATGCAAGGCAAATGCCCTACCACTGTGTTACAGCTTTGGGGCCCTCATTTGGTGCTTTTAATTTAGAGGATTTTTTTAGAATCTACTTATTTCTTTTTACTTTTAATTATGGAATTCCAATAGACCAGCCAAGAAAATCCCCTTACTTTATTTAGAGGAAATCAAAACTCAGATTTTAGAAATTCACTAATTACATAAAACGAGGGTCAATCTTAGAAATTTAAAAACTCCTATTGGTAACTTTTTTGCTAATTAGTAGTCAAATGACAAAGGAACATAGTCTGTATCTTCTGCTTTTACATGTCAAAAGTTGTAGAATAGTATTTTTATTATAAATGGTAGATATTCTTACAGCAACGCACAAAAACTGGAATAACCTATAAAATATAGCAAAATGATCATTGAAAGTAAGGATAAAATGCTGGGATGAAAAGCTTCTAAAGAATGATAAATCAGTAGGCTGGAATTAAGAGAATAGACATAACTAATGGGGCTTGACAGGGCTAAGAAGATGATAACAGGGTGGAGTTAAGACTTTAATAACAAGCTGGGAAATAGTTGAAAAGGCAATGAAAAGAGGGTGGGTGGGATGGTTTAGCAATGCAAATGGTCTAGTGGAAATGAGGGCACAGTGCATTTACCCAGCTGTGAACAGTGTGATGAGAAAATATTAAGCTGAGTCATTTAAAGTCTGAATAATAATAGTAATAATAAAAGTAAAATACAGTACATAGAGTATAGTACAGGACAGTCATCTCCAACTGATACACAAATGCAAAAAGCAGTTTAGCTATTTATTTTCTAAGCTGGAAACTTAATGCCAAATAACCAGTGGAGGTTTAAACCATTTGTCTATTTGACACCTGTATAACTAAGACACAATTGTTTACAGAGCTATTATTGACTTGTTTCACCTTTATGCACTTAGGATCTTTTGGCATTCATGCTATGTCTTTCAGCCAAACTAGAGAAAAGTTCACTTAACAAGGAAAATTAAGTGCAAATCAACTCTTCATGGCAAAAGATGACCGGCAGATCAATTTAAGTGCATGCATTTACTTTTCTCTTCATGCTTTAATTTTTAACATTCATATTGTTGTGTTTTATAGCCAGGTAACTTGAAAGACCATAGAAACAGGTGTGATAATTACATTACATATTAGAGTTTGGTGATAGCACAAGTATGGCACCTTATCTTAGTGATCCACTCTTCTGAAAGAGATACAGACCTGAGAGTAATAAATTAGGGAGGTAAACTGGGAAGGGGGACAAATATGGTGCAGTTAGTAACACAGGAATTTAAATGGGAAGGTCTTGAGCACATGGATAGTTTTCAGAGAAAATTAAGATGCACCAAAACCACAAATATCAATTAACAAGTAAAGGAAGCAAGGGTAGTAGTAGGAAGGACTGCAATAAAAGTATGGGTGAAAATATGGTTGGTGGAAGTTAACAGTATATTTGTGCATCAATGTACAGAAACTTGAACACTATTATAAGCCCATCACCTACACTATAATTTTAAAAATATAATAATTAACAATATGAATTTCAGAAGTGGTGTTATAGTTAATCCTGAAGTTTGAAGTAACAAGTAGGCTATGGAATTATCCTAAAATATGTTTAATTTATGAATATAGGGGGATGAATAAATTAAGTCCCCAGTGTCAAAAAGAAAAACACAAATTGCAGGTATATCTACAGTCACATTTGATTAGTCAAATTTCAGAATAGATTGTATTATAAAAGGGTGGTTTTAAGTAAGAGACGGTAATAAAATTATCTCATGCCAAGAAATATATTGCTTTGGCATTTTTTTTACACTGATATCAGTAAAATAGACATAAAAACCTTAGAGAAAATTTGAATTAGTATTTTCCAATCTAAATTTTCTAGGTGTTTGAATAAAACAGGCATGAAATATGGTGTGGGGGAGTGATTCCATAGCTATCATAGATACATCTACCATGAGTTAATTTAAAGCAAACCCAGAACCAGGAGCAAGGTACCTGGAGTGAGTTTGATCATCATTAAGACAAGCAACTTTAATCTGAATCATTTCTAAAATTAACTATGTTGGTGACAATCTATGTAAGGGTGAAAAACGCTTTGTTTACAGGGTTATCACAATATAATTTTGTTCCTTACACTAGCTAATTTGTGAAGGCTTTTCATTTCATTTTACTAATTGCTTCAATACTTTTGTGTCAGCAGGAGGAAAAATTTATGGGAAATAATCCAAAAGGCATGGAAATACAACTGTTTTATAAATGGCTTTGATCTAAACTTGTATAAGATATCTATTACTTTCTTTCTATTATATATACATATATTTGTATAAACTCTCCACTATTTTTTCCCCTATAGAGCGTGTTTTACCCACAATCCCCCACCCCATCCAAGGTCAGTATGATGCTTATCACTATAGCTCTGTTGCTGGGCCATTCTCCATCTATAAGTGCAAAACACACAAAGAGGGAAAACACATTCACAAAATTCACATACAATAAAATCATTCTTTCCTCTTAAACCTTTAAAAGAAAATCAGTCAGGTGTTCCACTGCACCAGTTGATATGCATGTAATAATTCTGTACCTCATCAAACCTCAAGTTAGCTAGTCATTGAGGTTAGTTATGAAGATAATACAAAAATGAGTTTTTCTTTCATTTTCTGTATTTTAGGTTATTATCAACTTTTATATATATATATATATATATATGTATATGCCATATATATGGCACTGCAAGTTAAATTCTTTAGCTCATAAAAATGCTAGATATCTCACCACCTTGGCATTCAGAGACACAATCTACATCTAAAGTTGTTGGTATTATAAAAATGCACTAAATCAGGGGAACCAGAGAGATAGATGAAAAGACTGGCATGCATTCTTTGTGTGTGGGAATCCCAGATTTGATTTTAGCCAGTCTCCTGAATATTACCTGGTCAAACAGTTATCTTATATACCTCCGAAAACCAATAGTCCCCTGATCTGAGGAGACCTAGAACATTGTTGGTATGGCTCCAAAACCAAATAAATAAGAGAATAAAAGAACTAAAACCGAACTATATTATGTTACTTATCAATGAGTCTTGCCAATTAAGAGATTTTTTTTTCTTTCAAAGCATGGCAATTTCAGAAAACATAAAGAAACATGTGGTCATCCTTTTATTTTTCTTTTCCTAGAAGTTTCTTCACACTTGAATTAAGTTTTTCATGTATATCATTACATTTGGATGCAAGATGCAGACCAAATTTTTAGCTTAGGACTATTTAAAGACAAATTGGCAAATAAAATTAAAACAATACAGAAAATCTAAAATGAAACCACCCTACCATTGAAATTAAATTCCAGAAAAGTTATTTGCAAATAACACTCAAAAAAAAACACTGAGAAAAAAAATGGAAAGTAGACCATTCGGGGCCTAGTACTGGAAAAAAATAAATCCAATTATACAAGATTATCGAATATACTATAAAGGAAATGGGCCCAGCATTAAGGGCAAAAACTAAAAACTATTGCCCTATAAATTTTAAAATGCCCCGTTTCATTAACACTGTTGTTCAAACTAAAAACTAAGCCAGAATTGGGTGAAATATTCAGAGTATCAATAATGAACTGCTTTGCATATGTATGTATTTAAATATATGCATATTTAGTTTTTTATTATATTTGAAATTAGGATTGTAAGGCTTTAAGAATCACCTAGACAGCTTAATAAAACAGTAGTTCTTAAATTTTCAGAAGTGTCCAAACTATTTTTAGAAATTTGTTGGATTTAGAAACCATCCCTAATACATTATGAAATCTGTTTCTTATACCAGTCCCTAAAAATAAGGCTGATAAAAATGTGCCTGCTTTTCAGACATGACATGAAACTTAGTGTTCATGTAAAATATTCCACTTTGAATTCCTGACATGCACAATTATTTTAAGACATTTATCTTTCAGTTTCTCTGTAAAGATTGACACCATTTTATCATGCTGCTATCTTGCAAATATCTTGATGTGACAAACAAGTGCATACACATTTGTTCCAATGAATACCATTTTGAAAGAGGTCATGCTCCATCCAAGAAGAGCTTTGTAAAGTGCCACTATGACTCTAGGTATTGTTTGTTAGAGCAGAACTAGAGCCATAAACTCAAATATATTATCTGATCATGCTTTATGATATGTGTAACACTGAGCAGAATGAAGCCAGACACTATGCACAAAGGACAGCTGTTGGCTATTAAAAACCAGTCTGGACTAAGGATGGAGCATGGGGAATGCTGTGAAATTTGATATTTTCCCACAGTCTGCATTGTTGATTGGAGAATGGCCCTAGTTTGGTTTTATGTTATAGATTGTAGATAGCATTCTTAGATCAAATAGTTTTAGAGAATGTAGTCTACCTGAGTACTAATTCTTGAGATTTCTGCTGGTAGAAATTGGAAAGCTGTTCATGGAGTCTTGGGATAGCTGGTATAAGAGGTTGATATAGAAAGACAGAGCCTCATTCCTTACAAGGACTCTTTAATTTTTTTTAAATCAAATTTATTTTTCATGATCAAGATGGTATCCTGTTAAAAAAGTAATGGGGGAAAAAATACTAAATTTTTTATAGTGCCATTTAAATACCCAAATATTCATAGGGGAAAAAATGGGCTTCACTGTGGTCATAACTACAGCTAATGATACCTCACTTAATTAAATATTACACATTATGCTCACTATGTGTAATCCTATATTTCAACCCAAAGGTGTCTAGGAGCAGGTTGATGTAAATTACCTGAAGAATTTTGAACCAGTTAGTTTCCTTAATATATTTTGAAATTCACAGTTCTTTTTCAGTCTTCCTATAGCAAAGAACTTGGGGCCTGGGAGATAGCACACGTGGTGTGAATGAAGAGGCTCTGAGTTTAGTACCTGATATGATATGGCCTCCTGGTCATTGCAAGGTGTGGTCCAAATTGTCCTGAGTACCACCAGTTGATAATCCTGAAAACCAAACATTCAGCTGGGTCAAATTTCACTGAGAGTGAACCATGTCTTCCTGCCTACTAGCTTGGAGACAGCCCTCCAAAAATAAAAGAGAATCTGTTCTCTTATTTTCTAATAATAGAAATACATGATTGATTTCTATTGCTTCATTGATAATAGCTCATATTGGTTGGTCCCCTTCTATCTTGACTCTGCATGGCTCATCAAGCTGACTGGGAATAAACAACAGAGTCACAGCAGGAATACATTCCTAAACCCCTTCAAGCTGTGATTAAACAAAAACAAGGCTCAATAAATCAAATGTATTTCCCTTGAGTTTCCTTCATCATATTGGTTGATTTTGTACAGTGATAATAATACTGGAATTATACTAAAGAATAACTTGTATTGTTTTTGGCCAATCAAAAATTTTTAATGTTCTTTCCTTTTCTGACAATAAATAAATAAAACAGCACAACAAAAAGAAAAAACAACAAAAATTACTATGCCTTTCTTGATCCTTAATTTTAAAAGCTATGTATAATAAATAAAGTAAATAGTATTCAATTCTTGATCTGTTTCTGATAGGTGTTTTTTTCCCATTAATTTTAATTTAGTTTTATTTATTCTGAAATGAGTCTCGAATTGCATATATTTGCATAACTATCCCTGACTATATCTCTGCAGAAAATCCACTGAATTGTAAAACGAGGAATGAAGAAGCTCTAAATGTCTAAGGGAACTTTTCTAACTTTGTTATACTCAAAGCAATCCCTGAGGCCTCTAAATCCAGGGAAATGACAATATTGCTCTTTTCTCATTCACACGAGAATATGTAGATGTCTATACATAGTTCTTCCTGATTAAGGACTCTGAGACATCCACCCTAGTTAGAAGGATGAAGTTCAGAATGATATGATAAAACAGACTCAGATAGTTAAAATGGGGGAAAAGAAAAGGATAGGATTGAAGCACTGTTTTTCTATTCTTAGCTCAAAGAGAGTAGGAAGCATTCCCTTGAGTTTAGGGATTATCAGATTCCAGTATCCCATATTTGACACCATCACTTTTTTAAAAAATATATATAAAAAAAAACCCTGAAGTCAGTTTCACTTGTTTACCTCCCATCTGATTATTTATCCCAGGTGAACAGCTTTTCCATTCACTAACCCCGTGTGGCAAGTAGATTGGGGAAATGTTGAAATTATCTTCCAGGTTCAGGCATGGCCTGGGTTTGTTCACAGCTGCTTGCCATTCAGTTCCTGTTTTTCCATTGATAAAACACACTGCACATGGCTGGGTTTGCATGATTAATACAGCTGTCTAAAGCTCTCTCTGAAAACAAAACAAAAACCTCCTAAATTAATTTTTTTTAAAAAATTAAAATCCAACCCACAAACAAACCAACCTTGCAGAAAACTGAAGTCAGTCTGGCATACTTCTTCCCAAAGAGAGACAAATTGCTGTGGGCAGACCTGGCACCAGAACAGCCAGATTGTATCTGGAGGAGGAGGAGGGAAAGGATCTTAGAATCAGGTTACCCTGAAAGGGGAGGAAGCATGGGACAGAAATTCCTAAAAAATATTACATACTCTGAAGATGACAAGAGGAATCCTACAGCTTCATTTATTTTCTGTGGGGTATTATCCTTAGTATTAGTAAGAAAATATTTCTTGGTTCCTTCTTAATATTACTTACTCTATGTTTCTTTTTATCGAATAATAATGGTGCTAATGATAATAAGGCTAACTAACTTAGTGGGTTTCCTACATACCCTTAGAGTTTTACAATATTTTGCATGCATCAACTCAACTAATCTCCACAACTCTAAAAAAATCCTAATATGCAACTTCTATTATATTCACATTCTGATCTTCAAAATATACTAAAACTTCAGACTACCCCTTGTAGCACCCACGCACATGTATAAACCAATAACTCATTATAAATAACCATTGTGCATGCATTTATATTCATTAAATAGCATCTATCTAATGAATTTTAAACATTCATCTAATTTATTTTGTGGAGAATAATTCTTACAATACATAATCGTTATTTTAATGTCCATATCAAGTTATAACTTTATAAAGTTATTTTCTAAATATACTCAACGCTCAGAAATGTGTGCCTAACTCATTCAGGTTTATATGAAAGTGCATCATCTTTAAAAAACATTGAGCTGAGCTCTTTGGCATCAGCATATCTAATTTCACACACTTTTTCAGACTGATTTACATACACACCTCTATTAATCATGGGTAATTACTAGCATTGTTCTCTTTAATTCAGTTTTTCCAACTGTGAAATGGGAAAGAAATTACATTTATCATGCCTACAAGCTCAAAATGGTGCTTTAAATAATATATAAATGAGAGCTTCAAATTCCTAGGGAAAAGAAAAACTATTGGATTTTAAATAATTATATTCAGATACACAATTATTTTAACACTTTAAGTGTACTGATATTTAGAAATATATTTTAATCCTATGACCTAAATATTTGCTAGATAAAAGCTCAGCATGGCTTCATTATCATTTAATATATTATAGATTCAGTGATGTCTGGAAAATGCACACTGCTATTACAATGAAATACAGAAGTTTTCTCAGACCAACGAAAGAATACATTTTTTTTTACACATATCATAATATTATATCTAAAAGGAGCTGTAGTTTTAATTTCTGGTGGTGTTACACTCACATACTTCCAGTGGACCCTGTTAAACACATTACCACCTGTCAGACAAATCCAGAGTCATCTAAAGAACCTGCCTTTTTCATCTGTTAAAGGTATAAATCATGTATTAGGAAGGATTTTATTTTATAAATACAGCTCTTCTTTTCTCTGGCTGGATACAAAGGCCTTATTTTAAATGATATTAAATTAGCAGCCTGAAGAACAGAAATTAACAGCAGAATCATGGGTCTTGCTGCATAATGTGAAAATAATTTATTACCAGCCTTTTAGGGGGCCTGGGTTTAATACCCAGTACCCCATATCATACCACAACCACCACCAGGACTAATTTGAGTACAGAACCAGAGATAAGTACTGAGCACCACTGGTGATGATCAAAAATTCTAAACCAAAACCAAGAACAAAAATAAAAATAAAAAAGAAAATAAAGTGTTGACAGGATATTCATTTATGGTCATTTTCTTTTGAATCCTTTCCTACAAGTAACTATTTGAGTTTCTCCCATTTCCACAGTATCTGGGAACCAAGTGAGATAATTTTATCAATAATTCACTAGAATCACTGTTTACATACCAATCCAGTGATTTCAACTCTCCTGTGCTAAGGCTTAATACAAACATTTAGATTCATTTTACTAGATCTCCCACCTTCCTGCTCTCTATTCTTCTTTCTGCTATTTACTGAACAGTTCTTGTTCTTTCCAGTTAAAATGTGGTAGAGAGAATAGATGTTCTCACCATTATCAGTGCCATTATTTAAATGCAACAGGCTTGGAAGTGTTACCTCTCAAAATTTACATTTAGCTTCAAGCTAATAGCTGAAAATTCTACAGTCTCAAAATAAAGGTGTAGGAATTTTTAGCTTGTATCTTTGTAAAAAATATCTTTCCTAGTTTCCAAGTCTGATCTAGAAACTAGGCACTTTTTTCTGGTGATCACTTCGCCAGCAGGGATTTGAAAATGACTTTTTTAGAATACAAATTTTAACGATATTTTAATTTGATAGAAATATTTCTTTGGGGGACCAGAGCAATAGCACATCAGGTAAAGCGCTTGCCTTGCATGTGGCTGAGTCCGGTTCTACCCCCTGCATTCAGTGTGGTCCACTAAGCCTGACAGGAGTAACTTCTGAGTACAGAGCCAGGAGTAAGCCCTGAATGCTGCTGGATGTGGCCCCCAAAACAAAAACAAAAAAACAAAAAGAGAAAAGAAGTATTTCTTTTCTACGAGCTTTATAAAAAAAATACTTTTCATAGTAACAATTGCATTTGAGGATTAAGTTAAAATAACTGGCAGCCCTTCTAATTAATTAAAAAAGGAAAAATACTAAAAAGAGCACTATCTATTTTTCATGAAAAATATTGGCATCCTGCCCCAATATATGAAAAGAATAGGACCTTGGTGGACAAACAATGCAGATGCTCGTCTATCTCATATCCCCACCCCAGTTGATTCTGCCTTGATGTATGTTTGAATGACCTCTTTACCAAGAGGTTAGCAGTACTGGGAGACACATTTCTGATGGTAGCCTGAGAGGTGCTTCTTTTAACTTTGGGGTTCAGAGATATTATATGAATCAAGAGTCCTTAAAGAAAAAAAGAGTCTAAGAGGATTTCAAAAGGGGGAAATATTCTAAGAATTCAATCATCCGTGCATTCTTAGCTCCTGACTATTATCATATTATTCCTGAAAATATAATATTTTAATTTTAATATGGACCTTAGTTTATCTTTTTCTTACCTGAAGTTCTGATTCCTGATCTTTGTATTTCTTGGTTTTTCTTATGCTCCACAGCTTTTAATATATTCCCTATCACATTAGAAATAGTTTTTTCATTTGTGGACATCCTTCAGATAAAACTCAAAAAAAATCCCAATTTTAATAGTAAAGCATTCATTTCTGAACAGTTAACCAGTCATGCAAATGCCACAAAGCCTTATCTCATCTGACATTGAAAGAGAGGTCTACATCTGAAGAGTACAAATTTACCTTAATAATAGCATCTTTAAATATTCACTTTAGCCTCACAATGGTCTTCCATCATCACAAGCCATTTGTAGGTATAGAATTAAACAAGCAACTCCATGGGAGGAAAAATCAACTTAAATGGTCCTCTCTTACATCTTCTTTATAAACTGCTGTGTAAAAAAACACACCTGCCAAGTAAGAGCACAGCATGACATAATGAGTTTAGAATTCCAATTTAAGGTGTTCATATGCACCCAGATGTATGATGTCAGTAGACAGACCACTCACTAGCACTCCACTGAGAATTGTCAGCTTATATCCACCACAAACCAGCAGGAGAAGAGACCTTACAAGTAATTTTTTGTGCTGCTTAATTGGACCCTGGGGAGTCAAGCACCACCAGATTTGACTGCACTGTTTGACTTATGGATATGCTGGCTAATAAAAGAATATGCTTCCCACATCACTAACACATATGTACATTTCAGTACCTAGGTATCACCACTAACATAACATCATTACCATTAACCAGAGCTATAAGTACATTCTACTATGTCTGCTTCATACTCAACAAAGATTCTGATTTCACCACTCCCATCTTACACTACAGAACATTAAATTTGTTTTTGTAAGATCCATGATTTGCAATAGTGTTAATATTAATGCTCTAGGAATTCAATGTCATTGTGCTACACTACACAAATTCACATACCTCACTATTGTGTCAATTTCTCTCCACTACTATCTATAATTCCCTGCTCACTTCCCCACCCAAATTATGAATTTTTAAATTGTCCAAAAGAATATTGCTTGGAGGAGGATGAGTAGTCTTTAGCTTCAAAATTTAAAAATAATGGGAAAGAGAACAATGCCTTGGTTGTGTCCATTACATACATCACCCCCAATTCTTTAGCTCATATAACACTGAGCATTCCCAGCCATGTTCAATGTCAGAAAACTTCTTGGCCACTCAAAAATGCTTTATCAATAACACATGTTGAATTTTGTATGATTTGGGAGTAGGAGATGTTTGGAGAAAAGAAACACCTTTTAAAAAATAAAAAGTATCCTGGATTGGTCATAGAAGACAGTTTCTTTTCTGAATTGGAAATTAAAGAGTAACTTGGGAGATTTGTTCTATCTTCCTTCATAGAGATCCAGAATCCAGGTAAGTGTATTAATAAAAACTGCTCAGCTTGCACAGTGGTAAAAAGATTAAATGATCTTATTCTTTGGAGGTGGATCTTCAGATCAACCCTCCTATCCTACATCACTGAATTAAATAATATGTTTTCTTATTTTGCTGTTTATATGAGTACTCTCCACTTTCTTTTACTTTGTAGAGTTTCACTTAGATCGATCTTTTCTTTTCCTTATGATATCTAATCATTAGAAGCACTAGAAAGAATTTGTATTCTTGCTTGGCATTGCAAACTTCACAAGTGAAGTTTATTTGAAAATGTGCAAGTTTTTATCATCATAGTAACAATATGCACCACTTAAACATAATATCGATCACTTTCTATGTATTAAGTGTGAGCTTGGTTTTGGAAGAGCTTGGTCTTGGAAATCACTGTGGAGTATGAACCAGATACTTACCATAATCATGTATTGATAATAGAGTTTACAAATGAAATGCAGATAATTAATTAAGCAATTACAAGGAACTGCTAAATTTAGAGAATATCTGGGTGTAATCTGGGAAGTACAGAAAAGAGGAAATTTCACTAACCTGGATTAATCAGAAGATTTTCAGGCGAAGCAAAACTGTAAGGATAGAAAGTAGAGACTATTACCGAGTGGCAAAACATTTTAATACAGAAGTCTAGAAGAAAAAAGAGCTAAAATGATGGCGATTCATTAGGAAGTCTAAATGTTTGTAAAGAAATATAAAAAAATATACTCATATGAACTATCTTCACATATCTTTTTTCTCTTTGTTTGCATCTGACATGTTTTAAAAGAAAAACAAAAGGAAAGTTATGTACCAGTGTCGTGAAAGTAGAGACTATTGATATTTCCACCTTTTATATTTTTAGGATCTAATAAGTAAATAAGGAAGAGCACTGGTTGACTTAGTTGTATAGACATATCAAAACATTGCCTACTATTGGGGCCAGGGTGGTGGCACAAGCAGTTGGCCATCTGCCTTGCAGGGCAGACTAAGGTTCAATCCCCTAATATCCCTATGATCCCTCGAGCCAGGTGCAATTTCTGAGCACATAGTCAGAAGAAACCCCTGAGCATCACCAGGTGTGACCCAAAAACAAAACAACAAAACAAAACATTGCCAACTATTTAATGTAATTTTCCTGGTGAGGCTAATAGAGAAAAAAATTCAACTTATCAACAAGGAGGTTCCACAGGAAGTTTTAATTTTCATTGAAGAAATAGTCTGGTTGTAAGAAACTATCAATATTTTCTAAAAGTTGTTTCATAACCTTGTTATTATGTTATATGTAGTCGGCGAAGCAGTAAGAAATATTGTCAAACTGAACTTGCTTTTATGGAACCTAACATTCCCAACAAAGAAATCACTGGAAATTGAAACAGAATCTCTCTTTCAAAATGCTCCCTAGTGATGGTTAGCATCATATTCAAGTCCAACAGAAATTCAGAGCACTTCACCAAGTTTAACTCCTCATCTTCCTAATTCCTAAAGTTTGATACTCCATGAAAAACATGCAAGTTCATATTTTATGTCTGAATTCAATCTTCTCAAGTCACTTCGTTTCATATTTATATAATTTTATTGTGAGACACACCCAATAAAAACACACATAACATAGATTAAAGACCATTTCAAATCCTTTAGAAGTTAAATCTAAATGTATTCACCAATGGTTATGCTAGTCACAATGTAGAGGAGGGAAATAGAAAGTTAAAAAGAAATGTGAAAGGATGAAAAGCTCTAGGGGACTTAAGCAAAACTATATTTTTTATTTTTTAGCAAGTCAAGTAAATGAAGGTACAAAAAGCTTTAAAAATTACATAAAGCATATTCTTTAAACAAAGAAAATATGATCTATTTTGCACTAACAAATAAGCCTATTTGGGACAGGGAAGTAGCATTTCATTAAATCTTTAATACACAGTTGTACCAGTGGAACCAATGAATCCATTTCAGGCACCTGAGCAGCCATAGTTGTGTCCCCTTTAAGATTTAAACCACATGTATGACCTGAATACCTTACTGATAGCTAGTTCAAATACATTTGCTTCTGGAATATTTTTAATCTTATGCAAGTTTTTAAGGAGAGTGGCCCAGGGAAACCCCATTATTAAATTTAGCCCCTTGGGCATTCTAACAATTTAACTCATTGATTATTAAAAATTAAGCCTCTCAAGCTGAAAAAGAAACCTCGAGGATTTGAGAAAGCTGACTTGGTGTGAGAAATTTAATGAAGCGAACTCCTTATGTGAAGAGAGCTTAGTGAGACCGCATTCTAACAATCCAGTAGGCCCCAGATCAAAGCCCACAGCACTTAAAGGCTGGTCATGCATACGTCTTTCTTTGCTCTATAAGGCAACCACACCACAGCCCTCTTAAATTCGCATTGTACATTTTTATGGCATGTCCATTTCACGCTCTTAAGAAAGACTCTGTTGCTTGCAGAAATTGGGCCTCTTAACTTATTATCTCTATTTCTCTGCAAAACCAGCCAACCATAAGGTGTTTGCGGCGTGGAGGAACCCCCCCCCCTTGGTCATGTTGTCAGCCCTGTGCCAAATAAGTATAAAGAGTGGTTCTTTTATTTCTTTAAGATATAAATCATTTGGTATCTGTACAGATTTGCCTTCACTAACTGTTTTCTATTCTGATAATAAAAGTTTGTATTTTCATTATAGGATAATTTGAAAATATATTAAACTATAAAATAAGAGCATATGTATCTCTCTCCTCAGAGTTAGTATATGACTGTGATATAAACAAAAATCTTTACAAAAATTTGAGCTATCAAATGCCAAAAAATATTCAGGTTGAAACATCTACACAGTTGAAACATTAAGATTGGTTATATTTCTCTAACTGACTTCAGGTCAGTGCAGAGTGAGGTCCTAGGAACAGACTTCTTGTTCTGACTGAGGTTCCTTTCAAAGCTACATGAATACTCTTAGCTCCTGATGTTTTAAGTCAAACCTTACTTCTAGATTTTTCTGTGTCCTTCTACCAGGTTTGTAATGGCTCATGCACTCAGATGTGAGAGTATACACATCACTGCCTTAGTGAAGTAGCGTTTTCCCTTTCCTCTCTTTAAAATTATCTTTTACTTTAGTTTATTTTTTGGTTTGGGGCTCACACCCAGCAGTGCTCAGGGCTCTATGCTCAGAAATCACTACTGTCAGGCTCAGGGGACCATATGGGACTCAAACCACCAACCTTCTGCATGCAAGGCAAATGCCTTTCCTCCATGCTATCTCTCCGGCCCAATCTTTTTTTTAAATGCAAATAAATGTATTTTAATTCACATTGATTTAAAACATTTAACTTAGAGCCCACAATTGATGTGAATAAGGACAACTCTTACTATATATTGAGAAACCAAATTAGTGTTCATTTTGTCTTGATTTTATTTATGCAACAGGATTCTACATTATATGTTCAGGTAGCAAATACCCTAGAATTCATTCATATCTATGACTCCCTTTGAAATATCACCAAATGTTTGAAATCCATTTCTGGTCACGGTCGTCTATGGGAAGAAAAAGCTCTTAGAAGTATTTCAAAGTATAGGATTCCTTTTTGACCTAAACCTAGCTCAGGGAAGCCATATCTCTTTTTCAAATATTGATGATAGGACAAGAATTCTTGATTCCCTGGTTGTTTTGTTCTCTCAGTAGTTAAGAAAATGGTTCACCCTTAAATTCACTAAGAAAAGTTGAAGAATTATAAGGTTGAAATGTAAACCTTTATGTCTATTGTCAATTTTTGTTCCTTGACTTAGACTCAAAATGATTACTCAGAGAACATTACTCTAAAAATACTCAATATTGAGATTTATACAATTTATGTAATATATATTACTGAAGAGAAAATCAAAAGCAATAATAATCCAAATAGAAATCACAAGCATCTTTTTTCTATAATCAAAAGAAAAAATAATAACTAAGTAGAAGCCGATAATCCCTAAAGCCTCCAAGTAGAGCTGAAAACCTGCAAGAAGAAATTAATAACTTTCAAAGTGTGGCTTTGAAATTTGAATTAATAAAAATGTCCCTCTTTTAAGCCACTATAATAATAAAGGTTTTATTTTTCAAAACCTTAGCAAAATAAAAGTCAATGTACAGAAAATAATAAATTCCACTAGAGAAGCCTCATATATGTTATTCTTCAGGTCCTAAATATCATGAGGGAGAAAGAGTCTCAGATCCCAATATCTTTAGTTTCTCTTATTAAATTTCTTCAAAATTTATATTCTGCTTTTCATCTCTCTTGGTCCCCTCTGTCTCTATGTATCTCTCTTTACCTCTGTCTATTTTTCTCTATCTCTATGGCCACTTTTCTGTCCGTCTGCCTGTCTCTGTCTTTATATCTCTCTATTTCTAACTTTTTCTCTCTGTCTCTACAATTAATCTTCTCATTCCTCTTCCTCCTGAAGAATAAAATACTTATTTAGATCCATCCATGCCCTGAACATAGGCTGTTACTCATCCTTATCCATCTTACAAGTGTCATTTATTACATGAAATCCTCTAAGATGTCATTTTTCCAAATCTGCCTTAAGGGAAGAGAACTGTCTTATAGAACAGAAGAGGAAAGTTTCCGTTGTGCAAATGAGAGCAGTAGGCTAAAAAACATCTGTGTTCAAATAAAAACTCTGTGTTAGAACTATACAAACATTATAAATCCTAAACTTCGTATCTCACATTCAGGTGGGAATAAATGCTTATAAGCAAAGGATTAGAGGCAAGATGTCAAGTATACAAGGCAAAACATGAAAATCGAATCTTCACTTTGTGGATGTTTTATATGTTTATCTGAAACCTGAGAGAATTCAAAAATGGCAAAATGCCAAAAAGATGTCATAAATATACAATGGAAAAATTTTAGAGCAGTAAAATAGCTCTCAAACTAAACTCTAGAGTTCCTAATGACAAATTTTAGAGCAGTAAAATAGCTCTCAAACTAAAACACTCTAAAGTTCCTAATGAAGCATTTCTACCTTCATGGAGCAAGAGAGGAAAAGAAAAAAAAGAAAAAAAGAATTATAAACTAAGAGGAGATCTCAGAGAAAGAATGAATGTGCCCATTGAACAATAACAAGCTTTTTCTTTATTTTCAAGATTTGCATTTGTATTGGTGATAAAGACATTCTTAATGAAAGCTCTTAAATAATCTCTAAAATAAAATTTTACCTGCCAGGATTTAGGGACAATGAGAGGAAATTCTGACTTCACATGGCTCTTCAACTGTGAATTTCCAACAATAAATCTACCTTGGCATGAAGGAATTGTAGGGTAAAAAGATAAAGAAGCCTTGCACTACCAAAAAATATTATCTAGTGAATTTCTTTAGGACTCAGAAAATTCATTCACTCACTTTTTTCTTGTTTAATTCCACTAATTCACAAAGTACACACATTTACTTAGCAAAGGTATTGGATATGCCCTCTGTCCTAAAGACTAGAAGAGATTGCAATAGAGAACAAGAAAGCCATTATTCTGACCAAAAAGAACAATTGAGTCAGCTCTTTTGGATGCCACAAACTTGTGTAACATGTCTTAATGTGAAGAGTTTGACAGTCAAAAGTCAAAGATGCTAGTCCACACAAATATGTTTAAATAAATTAAAATCAGCTGAGTCAGATATGTTTATATCGATAGGGTGTTTGTCTTACACCCCGCTGACTCAGTTTTGATCCCTATACCCCATCTGGTACTCAGAGCACCACTAAGGTCACCCCAAAAAACAGTAGCATAAAATTGTCATTAAAAATAATTTCAAATCACTTGCATTTCCTAGTGTTAAATTATTTCCCATTTTTCCTCATCTCATCAGAAGTTAAAATTGAAATGGAACATAGTGTAATGCCTCCACAGAACTAAATTTTTTATTTTATTTTATTTTATTTTTTGGTTTTTGGGCCACACCAAGTGACGCTCAGGGGTTATTCCTGGCTAAGTGCTTAGAAATTGCTCCTGGCTTGTGGGGGACCATATGGGACACCCGGGAATCAAACCGAGGTCCATCCTAGGTTAGGGTGTGCAAGGCAGATGCCTCACTGCTTGCACCACCATTCCGGCCTCAGAACTTTATCTTTCTTATACTAGCTTACACAATGTTTTATTGTCTGTAATATGTTGAACTTTTTACCTTTTGCTTTGGCCCTCTACTGTCATGCTTATCTATGAAATGTATTGCTGAATGAAGGTTAACATGTACTCAGATTATTTCCTTAAAAGCATTAAATAAAGTAGGTTCCAGAATGTTTTCACAAATAGGAATTACTACAGAAACACTAGTAAGTTAGTTTTATTCAATGTCATGAAATAGATTTTACTTTAGAAATGATATTATTTTCGTAGTTACTAGTTTTAACATTCTTGTCTATACTTTTAGGGAAGATCCATTATTACCACCTGGTGGACAAAGATGATTTTTAAAAATAATATATTTATTTAAGCTCCATGGTTACAAACATGTTCGTGTTGGGTTTCAGTCATAAAATCCCTCCCTCACCAGTGCAATTTTCCCACCAATGTCCCCCAACTCCCTCCTCCTCTCTCACCCCCTGCCTGTCTTCAAGACAGGCATTCTATTTCTCTCTTTCACGATCATTGTCATGATAATTGTTAGTGTAGTTATTTCTCTAACTGCGTTCACCATTTTTTGTGGTAAGCTTTATATTATGGGCTGGTCCTTTTGACACTCATCTCTATTGTTTCTGGGTATTATTACCATAATATCTTTTATTTTTCTTAAATCCCACAAATGAGTGGGACTGTTATTTTAGACAGCACTTGGGAATATGTCTTAGTTTGACCACACGATGGCAGCATACAACCAAGTTTTCAAACCCAGACTTAAAACTTTAGAAAATAAAACAAAAATTCAAGGATTTGGTTCCTCGAAATACAATATTCTCTTTCAACAAAAGAAAGTAAATATTTCTTTCTTTCTTATAAAAGGGGGGATTTTTAAGCACCTCATTCCTTTTTTTTTAAAGTATACGTGGAATATAAGATCCAGATAAATAGTATTACACACATTTTTATTATAGAAATAGGGAGAATTTCCTAAAATTTAACTGATATACTAGTTTGGGATCTCAAAATATATCACTAAACTCTATATTTAATCTCTATGCACATGTGGTTTGGGCCACACTCAACGATTCTGAGTGTTCCTGGATCTGCACTCCTGGATCATTTCTGGCTGGGCTCATAGGATCATATATGGTATAGGGATCCAATCTTAATCTATTATATATGCAAGGCAAACACCTTACCCACTATACTATCTTTCCAATGCTTAATTTGGTTATTGAAAATATTTTCTTAATTGAATGCATTATTAGAGAGAGAAAATGTCTCTTTGGAGCCCAGAGATATGGAATAGTTTCAGACTGTGCCTTGCATATAGAAGGGAAAAGTTCAATCCCAGGAAATGCAAAGAGTTACCTCTGGGTACAGAGCTATGAATAAGCTCAGCGAACTGCCATTTGTGATCCACACACCCCTCATATTTTTTTTAATTTGTATACTTTTTCAAATGAAGTTATTAATGACAGGAATTTCTGTTTTCTAAGAATGCACTTAATTTTATTGATTATATTTGCATTTGCATGACTTATTTGTTAAAATACTTTGTCCCCGTTTTAACAAAAATTTCACTGATGGTTTCTTTCAGAAAGGCTTTCAACCACGAATGGGACACAACTCTTATCACTAAGAAATTATATATCAGGCAAAATTCTTGGTCAATGTTATCTAATTTATAACACAAACTCATACAAGCATTAGTTACTAAAAGTCACTTTACAGATTAAAAAGATGGAGCAAATGTGCTCGCTTCGGCAGCACATATACTAAAATTGGAACGATACAGAGAAGATTAGCATGGCCCCTGCGCAAGGATGACACGCAAATTCGTGAAGCATTCCATATTTTTTTAGAAGAAAAAAAAAAAAAAAAAGATGGAGCAAAAAGTTTAAATAGCATTTTCCTACTGACACAGAACTGTTGGTGGGCTGGTCTTCCCCGTTTTCATAAGAATTTCCTGGAATTATTTCCATGAAGTATGTGGGTTAAAGATGAACCAGACAAAGCCAAGAATTCTTTATGTGAAGATGGTCTTGTCAAAGATCTAGTTGTTTTTTGTTAATGAGTATTGCATTGTGACCTCGAGAGATCCTTGTAAACTTTAAAGATTGATGTCAGAAGGCTTGACTAAAGACGTGAACTGTGTTTTATACAAACACAAGGGCAACTCTCCCAGTAATTAATGAATAACTTAAGTATTGCTCAATTCACAAGCCTAACACTGCTTTCTTCAGTAAAATTACTAAATGTACATTGTGCAATAATCGTTAGATTTCTAGACAGAAAATTGGAAGCCCTAAATTTCAGTCTCAGTTCTATTTCTTATTCATCTGGGCTAACTGATTTGTCTTAATGGGCCTCCATTTCCACACATTCAACAACACATTCTCTATAATTCCTTTCTTTAGTTATTTTTCCCATTAATATTGTATTATGATGTTATATATTATGTATTCATCATTGCATATCCACATATTTATATAATATGTCATGCTCATAATGAAAGTCCTACAATGTCTTTTTTCTTTTTTTTTTCTTTTTTTCTTTTGGTTTTTGGGCCACACCCGGTGACGCTCAGGGGTGACTCCTGGCTATTCGCTCAGAAGTCGCTCCTGGCAGGCACGGGGGACCATATGGGGAACCGGGGGATCGAACCGCAGTCCATCCTAGTTTAACGCAGGCAAGGTAGGCACCTTATCTCCAGCGCCACCGCCCGGCCCCCAACAATGTCTTTTTTCAAAGAGTTAAGCCATTTATTTATTTATTGTTTAAGTATCATCAACATACATATGTATATGTATTTCATAAAAACATATTATAACTAGTGTATTATAACTAGTGTGGTAAATAAAGCATCTGGCAGTGTTTTTATACATCTGGAGTGTCAGTGATCAGGTGTGAGGCCAATTGATAGAGTACAGTGCTTTATATCTTTTTTTTAAATAAATTATTTAACTGAATCACCATGAGATACACTTTTACAAAGTTGTTCATGATCGTGTTTCAAGTCAAACAATGTACAACACCCTTCAGCAGTGCACATTTCCTGCCACCAATGTCCCCAGTACTGCCTCACCCTTCCCATTGCCTGTCTCTGTGACAAATATTTTTCCTCTGTCTCTTTCTGTCTCTGCCTCACTCTCTCTCTCTCTCTCTCTCTCTCTCTCTCTCTCTCTCTCTCTCTCTCTCTCTCTCTGTCTCTCTTCATTTTTTGCTTTTAGACAATGTGGTTTGTGATCAAGTCACTGAAGGGGTAACATGCATATCACTTTATCTCCTTTCAATACCAAGTTCTTGTCCTGATTGGTTTTTTCCAGCTATCATTGAAGAAGTTCCTTCTCTGCCCTCGAAGCACTTTCCTGCTATTTGTGGAAAGCTTCCTACCATGAACTGGCCTCCCTGGTCCTAATCTCTATTGTTTTTGGATATTATTAACCTATGACCTTTCTTTTTGTTAAGTATCCCACAAATAAGTAGTGCTGTATATCTTGATATAGAAACTATATTCTCTTCTAGATTATAAATGCAACAGTTACTGTCCTCTGGAGATGAGAAAAATTTTGGCTTCATTTTTCTCTGTGAACTTATAGTGCAATGCATGTGTTAATTATCTGCAAATATTGTATTAGTTCTTCAGTTACAGAAGGAAAAGTCCATATGGTTTGAAAATCTTTAAAAGTATATCTAGACATTTTCCAGAATTGGGACACTAAAAAATGTTTGCACTGAACACCCTTTATTCAGGAGATAATTTAGGGATATTGCCTTTTTTTTTTTTTTGGTTTTTTTTTTTAATTTTAATCATAGTGGTTTACATGATATTCACAGTAATATTCCATTTACAAATAAACATTGAATCAGAGGAATTCCCATATTGCCTTTTAATATAGGGACACTGACTTTATCTGTACACAGAACTTGCTCTTATGAACCTCCTGCTGTGACTCGTTTTGCCAGTGGAGAGTTGTAGCCAAATACGTTCAAGTCCTCAGACAGAACGAAATTTTAACATTCTTAAAACCAGTAAAGAACCCAAGAATATATTTTTTTCTGAACACTTCATCCTATGACCACTTATGATTGGGCAAAAGAAAAAGCAATGAGATAAAGGATTAACACATTGTACAGAATCCCAAAAGCTTTGTGTATCATTTTTTGAATATTTTGCCTTTTTTGCTAAATCAGAAAATAATTAAACTATTTCAGTTATCAAATGCTTCTAAAAGCATTGACCATCCTTTAAAGGATAATAAAATATATTTATTTTATTACTTTTAGGGATTCTACACCTTCTATCATGAACCATTATACATTGAAAGATCGGTCATGCTTTGAGCAGACCGTAACAGTGAACAATCATGAAATTCAGAGTGTATTTATTAGTCAAGACAAGCAGTAATCAAAGTCTCAGATAAACACACTTAAAATTAAAACAGAAATGTGTGCTATGAAGGATAGCAGCTTATAATAAAGGGATGTAAAAGCTGGAGCAATAGTGCAGCAGGCTGTGTGTTTGCCTTGCACACAGCCAAATGGGTTTGATCCCCTTGGCCCTAGGTTGTCTCATGAGTCCAACAGGTATTATTCCTGAGTGCAGAACTGAAAGTAGGTCATGTGTAAGTGATAACTAAGGATGAAGAATGATGAGTGAAGTATCTAGAACCTTGAACTTTGGACCCTAGACTACAAGCAAAGAAAACATGGTAAAACATGGTATCAGTAAAAAAAAAAGTAATGATGGGGCTGGAGTGGTAGCACAAACGGTAGGGTGTAAGCACTAACCTAGGATGGACCTCGATTTTATAGCACCCCATATTGTCCCCAAAGCCAGGAGTGATTTCTGAGCTAACAGCCAGGAGTAACCCCTAAGTGTCACTGGGTGTGGCCCAAAAAACAAAAAGAAAAAAATAAGTAATGAGTACTGGGCATAAATGATACATATAGATAAATTTATGCACATAAATTTAAGTACGTAAATGATGGACATTGAAAAGGATAGAGGTAGTAATAATAGTGATGGAAAAACTATGGAAACACATTCAGAATTTGGGTATTGATCTTGAAAATTACAGGAAAGTATGTACAGGTTTCAAACAGAACCGTGAAGTGATGTGAAGTTTAATTTAAAAGAGTCTCCAGAATTTAGATTAGCATTGTATGTTACCATATCTTACACACCTGACCTGTTATTTGTCTAATATTTTCACTGTTAGGTACTGCTTTTCATCTCAATAAAAAAAATAAAATAAAGAGTCTCTAGGG
>PVKC010007489.1:0-29444 GCA_004027635.1 Crocidura indochinensis
CAATTGGTCCAAGGAATGGGACAACAACATTTCCCTTTGTTACCAGAGTTTCTGTATTTAATTTTGCTATGAGTAGAGATTTTTCTTTCTCTGTATAAGTAGTTGCTTCTGATGTTAGAGATGCTGAAAGTTTCTTAAATAAATTAATTGCTCTTCCTTTGCTTTGTAGTCTCAAAGCGATTGGGCAACGTTTTGTGATTTTAAAGAAAATCTGAGTTGGTTAGCTTCTCCTTTGTTTTCAATTATCTGATAACTAATGTGGAGAAGCGATTTCTGGTAAAATATGGTCAAGGTCATAGCCAAGGACCTTTTGATGCCTCCCTATTTGAGAACACAGCCATCAACTGGAAGTCAGATTGTAAAAGTCAAAACTTGTATCATGCCGATAGCTCTAAGTGGAGCTATTTGAAAAGCCTACATTTTTATCTCATTACTTTGTGTGAAGGAAGCACAACAGTTTCTTCTTTGAATTTCTGGTTCTTAGTAGCTCTGATGTATTCACAGTGAAAAGTGATCCATTCTAGGATGAAGAACATACTACAGGCTCACAATCTTTAGGGGAAGATTAGAAAGACAATTTGCCTTTGCAAAGGGTACCTTTGGATATGTTCTTAAGAGAAGATGACATACAGTATTTCACAGTGTGATATATTTGCTAATTTGATAATAACTTAAAATTTAGTGTAATAACAATATTTTTAATGTGGTGGGAGCAAGCAATTTTTCTGTTAGATGATATTCTTTGTATTTCTGGTTTGTAGATTGCTTGACAAAAGGGAATGTCACATTGTTTAGGACATTTTAATCTAAGTTGAATTGTGTTTTATTATTTTGGATTGTTTCCTCTGACTAAAAGGAGAACCACAATTTAACATTGTGATTTTAGTTGTGCTAAGATGTTAGGCTGCTTATATTTTTGATAAATTTTACAAGATTAAATAGATTAAAAAATATTTCCCTAAAAGGTATATTACACTGATCCAGTCTACTTGACAGATACCATTTGGGGATGTTGTACTAGAAATATTGCAAAGTTCATTTTAAAATGAGTTCTTGATAGTAGAAAAGTGAAGCCCCATGGAAATAGCTTGCACATAAAGTTTGTTTCTCTTTTTTTGCTGAAAGACCTTATTGAGGTCTATTAGACAAATATAATCATCATAGATAGATGAAGTAGATTTATGTGCCTTTGAACTTTTGGAGCACTGTGGCTCCAAAAGTAAGCAAGCTTTTAAAACACTGTTTTCATGGAAGTTTTATAAAGTGAAATGGAGAACAAATGCGCAGCCAGTGTGGAAAAATGAATCCCATTTTCCCCAGTAAAAACCACCCTCCCCTCTGCTTGACAGTACAAGCCCCGTTTTGGTTCTGATATGACGATCAGCTGTATGCCTCATCTCCACATTACTTGGTATCTCCTGTCATTTATAGGTGCTGAATGCTAAGACTGCCACATAGGTATTGGGAAAAAAAGGGATGTTTGCAGGACTCCGGAAGTTTCGTCTTCTCGGGACTCAGAGGAGGCTCTATTCTTCCTATGCTTCTGTCCCTTCTGGCATCTACTCATTCCTCTTTTGCCTCTAGCTTAGCTCTGCCACCGGCTGTTGTTAGATACGTGAGATATGAGATTGCTCAGCTCACTTGTCTTTTATCATTGTATTCATGTATGGTTTTTGAACTACCATGAAGATCTGTAAAAGTTGGACACAGCTCTTCCAGAGAAGGTTGGTTATAGTGCTCTGATGACTAAAAAATTTACATAGACTTAAACCTGTTAAAATAGAATCTATAAGAATTGTTTAATAGTCTTTTATATATTAATATAGTCATGGTAAAGGGCTTAATTTTCAATTATACCAAAAGAAAGTTTTGGACTTTATAAAACAAAGAACTTATTAAATCTGTTTTTACTTAAAATAATTTATTTCCTTTCTTCCCTCCCTCCCTCCTTCCTTTCCTCCAGTCCTCCCTCATTCTTCTTTCCTACCTTGCTCCCTCCACTTCTTTCCTCCCTCCTTTCTTTCTTTATTTTTCTCTTATCTTCCTTCCTCCCTTCTTTTCTTTCTTCCTTCCTTCCTTCCTTCATCCTTTCTTCCTTCTTTCCTTCTTTCTTTCTTTTCTTTCTTTCTTCCTTCCTTCTTCCTTCCTTTCTTCTTTCTTTCTTTTTTCTTTCATTTCCTTTCTCTTTCTTTCTTTCATTCCTTTTTTCTCTTGCCTTTATTTTTTTCTTGTCTTCAATTTACTCAATTTAAAAAGCAGTAGCTAAAATTAGAAAATATAATGCATATGATGGAGACAAATTTTTTCATAAGAGTAACATACCAATTTAAAATCTTTAGAGAGGGCATTTGTATAGAGAATTCTTTTGGAAAAGGCTTATGTCTAAATGTCATTTTTATTATTGCTTCGAATTTAACTGAAACTCAGTGTTTTGACATTTTTCCTACTCTAATTAAGGGTATATGTGGAGAAAGAAATGCATCATTAAATAGAAATGATTTGGCAAAGGTTAAAAAAGTATCCTAGGGTGTAAAATAACCATTTCACACAATTGTAGAAGTTGCTTGCTTTATTTTTAACATGATGTGGCGTGTGTGTGTGTATGTGTGTGTTTGTGTGTGCAAGACCAATTTCCAGTGCTGATTTTGATTATTACAAATCAAGCACGGTTTGTTCTAAGATCGAAACTAAAATATTAGACTATGGACCCATGTCCATAGTCAGTATCTATGTAGCTAAAATCATAGTTATCAGGGACTTATTGCAACATGCTTTTTGGGATCTTAACTCTGATAATTTTTTTCTAAAGCATTTCAAACATAAACGTATATGCTTGTAAATGACAGGGTTCTGTATTATTATTGAGCAGGAATACAGGCAGATTAAAGCTGCTGGAAAGTATATTTCCATCATCATCATTTAAAAAAAATAAAACCTCTTTAAATAAGCAGGTCTGTGATGCCCAAGATAGGACAGGTTCTATGCATTGTGGGGAGCAGAATCTTGTGGAAGCACAACCAGATGCCAAAAGGGTGTTGAAGAAAGAAATTGAGAATAGGGGTGCATACTAGTTTCAAGGTATGAGATCAAGATTTCTCTCAGAGAAATGGCTCAGCTCATTGTTGTGAATTTGCTCACCTTCTACCTTGCCTGTCTCCTTTGTGCTCAAGTTGGCTGGTGTGGAGTGGCACCTGAAATGAGACCTGAAAAAAGTGTTTGGCACAGTCTGGTGGCATGAGGGCAGAGCTGTGTAAGCCAGTGAGAGAAAATGTAAGCAAGAGGGCCTTTCCGTGTGGAGGTGGCTCCCGTTTCTAGTGATGATCACGCCATCGGTTTTATTTTTAGCTTCACCTAAGTCTCCCGAGAAAACACAAACAACTTCTCTATGTTTTCCCTCTAAAAACAATAATACAATTATTGCAAGAACATTTTCACAGTGGTTAGGGTTCTGTGATTTGTGTGACCTAGCATCTAATTTGACTCCTCTCTAATCCTGTTTATATATCCCCACACAGAACCAGGCTCAGTCAGATGAAACCAATTACTAAGGGGGAAAAATCAAATTTATTTATTATATTTATTGGCTGTGTCTGTTGCTTAATTATCCATTGGTGAATTTACATGTGACTACTGAGAGGGTTGTAGATAAGTGTGAAAAATGATTGATGACAACTTCCCAATTTAGAGTTTAGCTAGAAAATACCACATACAAATATAAAAACACAAACTCACACACACACACACACACACACACACACACACACACCTACCCTTTCTTATTGTATGTAAATTTTAACCTGAAGCTGAAAAGCCACCATGGACCCCCAAAAGTAAGGGGAGTGCAAGCTGACCTAGAAAAATCTGGGAAAGAGAAGCAGGAGGAATAATTCATAGGGCAAGGGGCTTTCCTTGCATACAACTGGCTTGGGTTCAAACCCTGGCACCACACCCGGCACACACACCTGCTCCTCTGAGCAGCCCTGGGAATGAACCCTGAGAATGAAGCCTAGAGTAAGCCCTAAGCAGTGCCATGTTTGGTCTAGTCACTACAAACCCTCCCAAAATCTGGGGAAAATTGGGTGTTATCTTACTTTTGGGTAGCCATCTAATAGAGGGCAAGGAGAAAAGTTGCTCTCCTGCACACTTGAGCCCAAAATTATAGACATTTTCAACATTTTGTGTTAGAGAACAAGCTTAGATTAAACTGCAATGCAGATCAGCCCAGCCTTTTAGTTGTTCCTTGTACTATGGGAAATGGAAAGATTATGGCGTGGTGGGTGAGCATTGCAGGGGCTAAAGTTGTCTCTGTAAAAAATGTATAGATCCATACATGTTACTTTAGAGAATCAAGGCTAATGTCTTAGATACACACTGCTAATGCCATGAATTAAAATAAAGGTTGTATTTATCATTTTCAGCAAGACATAAAGAGATATTTGTTTTTTGATTTTGTGTTTTGTTAAAAAAAATTCCATGCAGCAAAAAAAGTATTGTTTTCCTTCTCGTTTCTAAATCACTTCTATAAAAACAATCTTGCATATGACTTCTTTTCTGTATATTCTTCTTTCTATGATTCTTATTTATTTGGGGAAAGATATGACTGTGGATTTGGCTCTTCAAAGTATATAGTAACTGAAGTAATCACCATTTCAAGTAAATGGGGAAGACTAAATTGTTAATAGAAGGGCCATGGTGGTAGCACAGTGGTAGGGCAATTGCCTTGCACATGGCTGACCTCAGATGAATGTGAATTCAATCCCAGGCATCCCATATGGTACCCTGACCCAGGATTTCTGAGTGCGGAGCCAGGAGTATCCCCTAGTGCCACCCAGTGTGACTCAAAAACAAAACAAAACAAAATAAATTGTTAATAGAAGCATCATCATATTTATGTAATTCTTTAATTCTGAAGACTGCTAAACTTTTAAAAATGTGTCTAATGCACCTATTATTACTACCCCATTAAATAAAAAAATATAATGAAATTTTGGGATAGAAAGAAACCATTTTATCTGGGGTTTATTCCTCTTGGAATGTATTTTTAGGTTTGTTGTACAAGGTAAAAGCATTATTTAAAGAATACAATGGATACAACACGATTTATTGTTTATTATCATTTATTCGCAAATGCCTGTGTAAAAACTAAGTATTGATGATGATGTTTTCTTATATTGAGCTGCAGAGAAATTTAAAGTTTAGCAAGAATCTAGAGAATTGATAGTTGCTTTGATACCTGTTGACTTAACAAGAGAATTTTAGAGATGAGCCCATTTCATTTTTTTTCTGCACTCATTGTAATCTCTACTTTAAAACTTACTCTGTAATAAAATAGGTTACAGACTAAAAGTGGTTCCCAGTTCTATTTACCGAATAGAAGCCAAACAGTAAATAGATGAGTGTCTGAACTCTCCCTCTTGCAACAGTGTTTTTTCACTAAACCATTCCCTAAGGCCTCTTGAGGTATATGAGGGGCATGCATTCTTTTTATATGATTTGTGTATGTTCCCATGGATTGTGAAGTCTATGCCTGGGCAATTTTCAAGTTAAAATTGTGTTACAGCTACCCTGAAGGTTGTCATTTCTTGGTTTTTCTCTTGTCAGTCAATTCATAAGTGTTTATTAAGCCCCTATGGGGTGGTGTACACAGATCCCTACAGAGAGAGAGAGAGAGAGAGAGAGAGAGAGAGAGAGAGAGAGAGAGAAAGAGAGAGTGTGTGTGTGTGTGTGTGTGTGGTGTGTGTGTGTGTGAAAGAGAGAGAGAAATTATACACTTAAAATATATAGTTAAAAGCATGTTTTGTGTGCCTTGTGTAACATGATATTTTACTAATAATTTCAGATATTTTCTAATTTTTTAATATCTACTAATTTAATATTGGAATCTACTAATTTAATGATATTTTATTAATAATTTCAGAAATTATTTGCACTTCTTTTTGTGCTCTACTGTTTTGTGTTTTCTTTTTCATGTAACAGTTTTGCTCTGAAATTCCATTTAAATTAGAGGACAGTGTATCTTGAATGAGCTCAGGAATATAATTTCTCAGCCTTTATTTTTTTAGTTCTGATATCTAATAACACATACTTTATAGAAAGGTTAAAATCAGGGGCTCAGGGGACCTTTGAGTCCTTGCAGGGTAGAAACAGGTTGTCAGTTGCATCTGGGTAAAGACAGATTCTGACACTGGACATTGTGAGAGATTTGTTTGATATGTGTTTGTCAGTTCTGTGTGTGGATTAAAAAAATGACTGTAAGCCCCAAACTGTCGATTATGTTTTCATAGTGACTCAATTTCTGATTTATCTTTCTTCTTTTTAAATAGACTTGAAAAAAATCTTAAATAGTGGAAAGGAAGGAAAATGTCTAAGTATTCCTAAAGTCCAATGGATAAAATATCTATTATTTAGGTAGTTTTGGGGTCACACCTTGCTGTACTTACTTGCTTACTCCTTGTGATACTCAGGTTTCACTCCTGATCACTCTTGGTGATACTCAGGTTACTGTACCAGTGATCAAACTAGGTATCAGTGATCAAACTGAGTATCCTAGCCAGTAATATTTTTTAAATTTTGTTTTTTTGGGGGGCTTCATGCAACTGGGCTCAGAGCTTACTCCTAGCTCTTTGCTCAAAGATCACCCCTGAAGTGTACTGGAGGACCAGGGTACCAAGAGTTAAATACAAGTTGGTGACTATACCATGTCTCCAGGCTTTGTACCATCTTTCTGATAAAATATGTATATACATATATTTTATTTTTTGGCTCAGGGATTATTCTTAGCTTTGCACTCAGGAATCTCTCCTGATAGATGCAGGGGACGCCAGTAGTTAAACCCAGGTCAGCTGCTTGCAAGACAAATGCCATACCTACTGTACTATCTATCACTCTATTCCCAGTAGAATGGGTATTATAGGAATCTTTTCACCTGTTGGATGAAGATAGTAGTGAATGGGTAGGTCCAAGCATTTATCTAGTCTTTTTACAATTATTTTGGGGAGAAATAAAGTTATTGAAAAAAACAAAAACAAACAAACAAAAACAAAACAGATGAACTTTCTGCAGAGACTGTTTTTTTATTCTTTTTTTTTTCTAGTTTAGGTAATAGTACTTGTGTTCAGGTGAGCAGCTTTGCCCAATAGATGGCTGGGCCATGGTCAGGCTCTTGTTTAGTGTTTGTTTTGATGGTGAGTTCAAGCTGTGCTATTTCTAGAAACTTGCCGGGAACTACCCTGTGGTCTTTGCTTTCGCTTTTTTTGTGTTATGTTTGTGGGCCATACCTGGCGATACTCAGTGGTTACTCCTGACTCTATGACAGGAATTACTTCTGGGGGGGGGGGGGCTGGGTAGGGGAGTCATATGGGTTGCTGGCCATCAAATTCAGATTGGTCACATGTAAGGCAAGTAAATGCCCTACCTCCTGTACCATCTCTCCAGCCTCAAACAGTGAAGCAGTGACAGAGACAAATAGGTGAGGCCTTAGCTGATATCTTCTTTTCTGAAACTTTAACTCTTGGCTCATTTCCTGCTATAAAAATTAGAGGCTTCTGTAATCATCAGTGATCTGCTACATGGATTTTTTTTTTCTTTTTGGCCACCTCTGGTGGCACTCGGGGGTTACTCCTGGCTCTGTGCTCAAAATTCGTTCCTGGAAGGCTTGGAGAACTATATGGGATGCTGAGGATGCTTGCAAGGTAAATGCCCTATCGCCATGCTATCCCTCCGGCCCCCGCATCTCATATATTTTTAATGCTTTATGTTGTGACATAAATGTACACTTCAAATAATGATTTGTAGAGTCTGACCAGAACACTATACATAGAAAAGGAAAGCTTTCAAAGGATCACAAAGTCACCAAGAAAGATGAGAAAGTGGGTACTTCTACCTCTGAAAACTGGGTTGTCTGCACCCCTAAACCATCATCTTTAGTGTCAGCCAATATCCTTCACTTGCTTCTGGGCTCCTTGTTCCATTTTTATAAAGAACTCACTCTCAGCCTTTCTTCGGGGACTCCCTGCCTTCAGGTAGAGTTTCTGGCTGGCTCCACCATCCTGCTGACTGCATCCCCAATGTGTCTCCAAACTCTTCTCACTGAGAGTCTGGGGAAATCAAGTCTGCTCTGTTGTAGAATGAGGCACAAGGGACTTTGACTTTTAGCCAACTCCAAAGGAAAGCTGTTTGGGCAGCGAACAAACCATAAATACAAAGTTACTAGAGGGATCTTAAAGGCTGGAGGAAGGGTGACTGCCTGTATGAGCCTGGTCCCTGGTGAGCACTGGGCTTGAGAAGAGGGATTGCACATGACTTAACCAAGTTAAGAAGGATGTCTCACAGCCCTAGCCAGACCACAACCTTCAAAAGAAAGGCAACACAGATATGTAAGTTTATGCTGGGCCAGTTTGGGTGATGTTATGGGCTGGACCTATTCTGTCATGTTATGGGAAATGACATGGGTTTTTGTTAGGGACAATGGTGGATTAGACACCATGGAGGAATACAGAGCATGTATATCAGTCACTTCTCCAGCCCTAATGTAGAATGTAAAGAAAAGAAATACCCTCAAGAGTGCATCTCTGCTATGCTAATGAGGATAAAGGTGACAAGGCTGACAGAGCTGTATTGCTCTGAATTGTTGTATTTTCTAGATAGACAGAAACTTGGAGGGAGGGTGTCCTTTAGTCCAGATGTTCATAAAGCTGACCCAAAAAAATGGAATTAGCAGATTCTCCCCAGAGGGTTTGTCAGTTTTCCAAAGGACAAGCATCTAGCAAGCCTTACCTCACTCTTCTCCCCTTTTCTCCCTTTCTCTTCTTTCCCCTTACTGTCCCTCCCCAGTCCTCCTCTTCCTTCCCTCCCCTTCTCCTCATCTCTCCTTTGGACCCCTCTCATCATCTTCCCTCCCTAACTATGCTCAGGGCTTACTCTTGGCTCTTTGCTAAGGAATGTCTCTTGGCAAGTCCAGAAGACCATATGGGGTGTCAGGACTTGATCGAAGGTTGGCAACCAGCAAGGCAAGAACTACCCACTGTACTATCACTGGGGGCCCTTATTGTTTAATAAGCACCAGGGAGCCCTTCTACTTCAGTGTGAGTGGGAAGGGAACTAAGTTGTGCAAAGTTTTAATGATTCCATTAGAAACTTGAGAGGCTAATAACAGTGTGAATGTCTGTCTTGTTTCAAATGAACGAGGAGACTTTCCTCGTGATGAAGATACCAAGCACGATACCCTCTGTTTTTAGCACTCATTCATCTCAGATACATTGTGCCCAATTATTTTTTGTTGTCACTGAAAGCTGTAATAAATACGAACTTAATTCAATTTGTATTCTTCTAAAGACAATTTACTCAGGCTAAAGTTAGCCTATGTACAAACAGTCATCATTGATAAATGCTATGAAAAAGAGAAACTCTTTGCTTTCTGTAAGTCTATGTATTTGCCTCATGTGTAAAACCATCAGATTGACTTAGTGATTACCTATATAAAACTTAATAGGATATTAGGTAATAGTAGTAATAGGTCAGACCAAATTTCCACTTATAAACTGACAATAAGAATAATTGGGATCTTTGAAAGAACTGCATTTATTCCTACCCCCTATAATTTGGCTCTCTAAAAGCAAATGAGATGTCCTCATTAAATTATTAGTAAATTAGTGAGCGAAAGGACCCATTCAAGTAATCCACATCTCTAGTGCAAGTCTTGCATCCGAAGGCTCAGTGTTTCATTCTTCAATTCTAAATTAATATGTTTATCCTTCCATCACTGTCTCCCAAGGATTTTGAGAATTAATTAGAAACAAAATCACTTTCAGTCCTTGGGTTGTTACATTCCGTGCTGGAAAAAAATATGAAATACTGAAGTGTTATTAATAATGACAAAGTTTCATCCAATAAAGTAATCCGACTGACTGAATTCTCACATGGTTGGTATTTTCTAATATAAATTACTGTAGGATTAGATAGTTAAATATTGAATATAGTCTCATTTAATGCAGTTCCATGAAATATTAATGATAATGATGGCTCTTTGGTTTGGGGAATAGAAAGGGATCTTTTTTTTTCTTTTTCTTCTTTGTTTTTTTTTTAAATAATTATAATAGCTTTGATTGTTTTTAGTATGTTATTTCAGTATGCTAATGTAGATATTTAAATGAAAGTGAAGCCAGAAGTAAATGATCACTGAATTTCTGGTAGGTTGCAAACTGGTCAAATGTCACTGAGCTTCTTTAAGACTTCTCTATTCTAAGAGCACTGCCGGGGTTGCTGTGGATTACCTTGAGAATTTGTAAAAAGAACAGATTTTCCTTATTAAGCCCCTGAAGAGGAGTGCCGTTGATGTTGTTTAGTTGGCATGCAGCGTAAAAGTCTGAAAATTGGATGGGGCTTTGAATGAAGGTTGGCGGGGTTGGCTGTGACAGTTGAAATGAGATTGCTCACAAAGTGAAAAAAGAAGAGAGAAAGAGCAAAAGAATAAAAGATCGAAAAAGGATACTTGACTAGATAGTTCAGCCAGAGAGACTTAGTTAAGCTTCGAATGGAGTAGAAAATAGATACAGCAAAAATATATACATACAACTTTATAATTAAGACATTTTTAAGAAATATTATTTCCTGTTTTGACTTACTTTCTTGTTCTTGATTGTGCACTCCTCTCACAAATTAACAACAGAAAACCTATGGCAAATAGGCTAAGTGACTATTGTTGAAATATATTTTAATATATACAGAATTAGAATATATATCAGTGCATCCATTTGGTTTAAGTGGGGTATAATTTTTTTCCTCTGGAGGAAACTTTAATGTTTTGTGAGATGATTTTATTTAAAATTGCAGTTATCCTTGTTTCAGACCCAGTAATTTAACAGTTGAAAAGAGTCCCCTTCTTTTTTTGTTTCGTGAGGTTAATATATGTGGTGTGAGTGAATGGGCTTTATTTTAAAAAGTGTTTGTGGGTACCATTCTTTGAGCACAAACTTATTCCTTGATAAAAGAGCTGGCTGTAATTTGCAGAAATGACTGTTTCTTTTTCTTTAGTTGTTGGATAATTGCTCTTTGTATACACTACGAAAATGTTCATATAGACCAGTGACAAAGAAGAGCAGATGCACTTGCAATTATCTGGAATTTAAGTAAATTTTGCATCTGATACACACAAAGCAAAGGCTTTGTCCAAGCAGGCTTGCATACTGGCATGTGGATTGCTGTGAACACAATGAGTCGATTTTTAATGGAAAACAAATGGGACTATTAGTAAGTCTTGTCTTTAACTTGAAAAGATACCCACTTTAGGCATGGCCTACCACTTATTCATATTCATAGTTGATTCAGCTCTAAATATGACCTTTGAAATTGGAAAAATAACGTTGAAAACAAAATGTAGAGCTGTGTTTTTATTAGTCACGGCATAGTTTTCTGGAAAAGAATGGTGAAACAAATATTTAGTTCATATTTCAATGTGGGTTTCTGACACTCTTGGACAGTTAAGAAGGTTTACTTACTACAACAATGAAAATTTGAAAGGGAGGTTCCTATCAGCAAAGGGGTAGGGTTGTTTTAGAAAAATTATAATTCCAGTGTTGCCTTAAAAACCTCAATTCATGAGGGAGACCTTATGAAGGAAAATAAGATGGTCCCAGATTTTACTGCTTATTGTAAACAAAAGAGATCTAGTCAGGGGAATTATTTTCTGCAAAAACCTTTTCGATTTTTGTTTGAGATTAATCCTTTAGCTCTGTAGTTTTGGTTGTTGTTAGACTTACATAAATGAGATATTTGAAGGTTTAATCTTTCCCTTTGTGTTTATTCTTAGAAAATAGTCACTGTATGAGCAGCTGGGAATCTCACAGATGCCTTTAGGTCTTTTTAAGGGGTGATATGATTTCTACTCTCAACTACAGGGTTACAAATAATTGGTCTCATTGACTTTTTATGGTCTGACTTGAGGATGTTCCTTGCTATTCTGGTCTTTGAATGAAGTGAATTAAAAAAGTAATTCACATAGCATAAAGGGGTCCTGTCTTGCCCACTCCTCAATTTCTTCTTACATTAACATTTATCCTAATAATAACCGGAAATATTTTCTTTTTAAGAATGAGGAGAACCCAGAGGCATCTAAGTGTAATAGAGTAATCTTTTGAGAAAAAGAAAATAAAAAACAGATAAAGTAGATTTGGGAGCAGTGTTTAAGCAGGAAGAAGAGAGATTGATAGAAATATTTTCAGCTGGGAACTAAGAACAAAACAGATGTGCCATTACTGGAATAGTGGGCCTACAGAATATGCCTCCATCTTTACCACTTTTCTAGAAGCCGAATATCAGACATCTCTAATGAAATCCGTTTTATGGAATTTCAAAATCGGAAGAGCCTACTCAACTGTAGGCCTGATAATGCTGTCTGGGTGATATTCCTGACCCTCACCCACATCCAACTTCCATTTCTTCAACTTTTCTAAACCTATCTTTTAAGCTTGGAGAGAGACCAGGTGCTTTTCTTGGTGTTGATGCTACTTACTATTTTACTACTTCCTGAGAGAATCGTAGGCATTTTTCTCTGGTGCCAGGAATGTCTCTCTACCTTTCTGATGGAGGAAGTGCTTAAATAATGTCTCAAAGTCGACTCTGGGGAACCACCATGGCGTTTTATGGCTTTTTTTTTTCTTCAGGCAAAAGGATGTAAGTATGCCTGTGTCACATGCCTGTTCCCATGGGGGTCTCAATTTGAGATATTTGCACAAGAGCAGATTCTCAGACGGGTAAATATATACACATCCATCCTTCAAATGAAGTAGAATCCGTAGGATGCAGCACCTAGCAGGAGAAGAGCCCTCTAATAGCTCAGCCTGAAGGAGATTCTTGAACATTTCCTGAGCCAGGACCCAACTGTCAGTGGAGCTTGCCAGGGAGACAGATGCTGCGGTTGGAAGACAGTTTTCCTCAGTTAGATATTTTGTTCTTGTAGATGGCCAATCATGACTCATGGGGGAAACAGGAGCGAGTGAGAGAAAAGAGAGTAAATTAATCATTTTATTAATCCCTATTTAGAATTCAGTGGTGTAACTAAATGTCAACCTGGTGAACTTTCCATGAAACCAGAAATGTAGTCAAGAGACTGGCGGCTTGGAAGCCCGGCCCGGTGATCAAGGCTTCTGATAAAACCTGCAGATGAAATGCCTGCCACAATTTCAGCAGAATACCTGTGGAAAATAGTAATGTCGGTATTAGCTAATAATCCCGACTCAAAGAAAGCATGCTTTGGAAGAGTTGAAGGGACTTGCAAAATTTTTTTATTTTTCTTTCCTTTTTCTTTTTCTTTTTTTTTTTTTTTTTTTTTTTTTTTTTTTTTTTTTTTTTTTTTTTTTTTTTTTTTTTTTTTTTTTTAGTTTGGGACTCATCCCAGCGGTGCTTAGGGCTTACTTTCGGCTCTCTACTCAGGAATTACTCATGGTAGGGGATCATATGAAATTCTGGCAATGAAACCAGGTCAGGTGTGTACTAGGCAAGCGCCCTACCCACTGTACTAGCTTTCTATTCTGAAATGTAAATTATTTCTTGTGAGTAATAATTGGCTTGTTTTGTAATGTCACTTTTTGTAACTGTGAATGCTTATGTATAAGTGTGTAAGTGAAAGATGGTCTGCTCTTTACTTTCCTTGCTCTATCTTCCCAAGGCATGTGACCTGTAAGTATTGTGTTTTTCTAGATCGGATTTTTTTGTAGAGGTTTTGTTACTTCCCTCTAGACTAGCAGCTTTCACCCACATTTATCATATATTTCCAGATATCCTAACACTTCAGCTCATGGAGTTGATTGAACAAAATACTGAATAGCTGCTCTCTAGGGGAAAGAATAGTGAAAATCACTTTTTTGATAGCAGTTATCTAACACCAGTTTGTGTGATTCCTTCAAAATGCCCAGCAAATGGTTAATGCCCACCAGAACTTCTTAGCCTTCATATTTGTTTTTTTGGGTTTTTTTTTTTTTTTTTTGGAAAAAAAATATCTCTTTTTTTTGAAAATAGACAAAGGAAGATCCGAAAATAATTTCCATATTCTCTCTGGTTTTAGGCGTTGAATCTTTGAGGCTCTTTTCAGAAAAAGTTGCATTCATAACTTTAGCCCCCTACATATTTCAAATGGGCATAAATTATGTATCTCAATGTTTAACATTTGACCTGCCATATTTGTTTTTGTGTTTTTGATGAAAATCTCAAAATGCTTTGCGAAAAGCTCCGTTGCAAAGCTAGTCCTTTCTAGATGGCGCAGCAGATTGCCAAGAGATGTATGTTTGGGGGAAGAAAACAGGCTTTCGCCCCCTACCCAGCCATCTATTTGGAGGGGATTCTAAGAACACAGCCCCACAATTGTGGAGCCAATTTAGCGAGAGTAATTCACAATTGACTCGTGCAAGCTTGTAGCCTGCGCTTAAGCTGCCCTGCTTGTCAAGCCAATATGGAGCTGTCGGAGATGAGACTCTTCATCTCGAGGTTTACGTGTCTTTCTCTCTATCTCATGTCAAATCAAGCACTCCCAGACGATCCTGTCAATTTGTAGCTCTCTGGAGAATGTGGGGTCTTACAAAGCCAGGGTCATATTGATCCTTGAGTGGAGGTGGCTGCGAAGCTTCTGAGGTTTATCAAAATAACGATGCTATTTTTCTTTTAACCATTTCACACAATTAATTTGTAAATGCACGAAAATGAGGAATATTGCTATATGCATTTGCTAGGCTCACTGCTTTCTATTTAACCGTGGACATAGTGTCCCAATTGAGTGCATGTGGGTTTTTTTTTAACTTTGATAATAGAAAAGAATGTGCTGTATGATTATTATCATAATATGCATGGTCATTATTGTTGGCTTTGCTATGTGTTGGGCAACACCTGGCTATACTCATGGCTTACACTTGGCCTTTTGGTAAGGTATCATTCCTGGAAGGGTCCAGAGAAAACCACATGGGATGCCAGGGATTGAACCCCTGTCAAAGGTATGCAAGGCATGAACCCTACATGTGGCAATGTATCTCTGGTCCCTGTTGCTATCTATTTTTTAAATTTTAACTGGCTAAATGAGCTGCTTTGATCACATGGATATAGATTAGACTTTGTTGTGCTTATTATTGTCTTATAAATAAGAAAATTGCCACAAGCAAGACAGAAAGGCAGACTTAGATCTTGAAGGAAAACTTAAGTAAAATTAGGGTTAAAGGAGCCTTGAATAAACTGTCCATTATCTGAATAATAATGTATTTAAAATGTTGTTTTTACTTTTGGTCATTCATATCTATTTACAAGATTCGCTAAACCACTTAGGAATTAAAACATGTAATTTATTTTTCATGGCTATCATTATCACCCATCACTTGGTGTTTAAGAAGAGAAACCAAGTCTACCTTAATTGCCTAAAACTTAGGAAAAGAACTAATACAATGGGTTCAGTGTAGAGGTGAGGAAAGTGTGTGACCCAGAGATCAAACTTAACCATGTAACTTCTTTTTTTATGTCTAGAAGTCAAGACTTGCTTCTGTATACTTTTCAAGAGCTGACAGATTAAGAAAAAAAAAGCTGTTGTATTTTATGGAACTTACAAATATGTAAAATAAAAATGTCTCTGTCCATAAATAAAGTTTTATTGGAACAGCCATCTTCACTCCATCACATGTAATCTGAGGTTCTTTTTTCACTCAACAGTGTTGATTAGATGGCTCTCTATCGTTAAATATTTACTGAAAGTCCCTATACAGGAAGACAATTTGCTGGTATTCAGCATGTACTTTCCAGTAGTTCAAAGACAGTGTGACAAAGTGGTGATCATTCTTAAGGGGTCATCAGCTATTGAATTTGACCTGCTTTAAGGTTCTTTAGTTTAAGTACTGTTGGAAATGTGACACTAAAGTGGACTGCATGCTATCATGAGATGATGTTTGCTGATGTTAATTCCTGGTTTCAGGGCACAGTGAGCCAAACACATCTTTTTTGGGCAAGGAAAGAAGTACTCAAGGATGATCTTTAGATTGGCATGTCTGCTATTCCTGCTTTTTTCCTCTTTTTATTTTTAAAGCAAAATTGTTTCATTGAGGGAAAATCATAATGGTAAGTAGAATATAGGATGAAAGAGAGAGAAAGATCCAATGATTCTAGATTGGAGTTTAATTTTCTTGACCATGTAGTCCTATAGATTAACTATCCCTTTCTCCTTTGCATATTCATGGCAGTAAAATTTTTCTGGTTTGTAAATTATTATTGGTGTATCGATTATACATTGTTTTTATTCACGCAATTGTGAATTCACCCGCACCATTTCCCCACGATGTATCTGGCCCAGGAAAAAGTCCCTTTTAGTCACTTCCATAGTCATCTTTGCAGTTAAAGGAGTACTATGTAATTTTTCATAGAATTAAAATAAAATAAAGAGCATATTTTGGGGGACTGGTGTTATAGCACAGCAGGTAGCGCATTTGCCTTGCATGTGGGCAGACCTAGGACTGATCCAGTTCGGATCTTCAGCATTCTTCATATTCCCTCGAGTCTGCCAGGAGCGACTTCTGAGTGCAGAGCCAGGAGTAACCCTGAGTGCCACCGAGTGTGGCCCAAAAACAAATCAAAACAAACAAACAAAAAAAGAGCATATTTTTTTTTGTTTTAGATTTTACCTTGAGGGAACCTTATTCAGTTGTGATCTGGGCACCATGGGGTAATGGGCTTCAAACACAGGAACTGGAACTGATCAGGACTTACTCTTTGAATCCCTGTCCAGTTGAGCTGGGGCCCAGAAGTTTTGGCTCCATAAGTTGACATGATACTGCTGTGGCCCCTTTAGTGCTCCCTGGTGCTTGAGATAGATAATAACTTCATGCATGTGTATCTGTGTTCTATCTCTGAACCCTAATCAAGCATATAAGCACTTGCAATATATCCATCTGTAATCTGTCTGTCTCTACCATGCCAGTTCTCACAGGCCCCATTCATTGTAAGGGGAAGAAATTGAGGCAAAAAGGCATAGTGCCATGTATGGCAAGACTTTGGGGCTGGAGTGAGATTGTTGTGCAGGTCACAGCATCCAAGTCCTTTCATTTTCCTTGACCACTATTTTAAGGGGCTCTCTCTAAAGTGCCGGTAGGATTTTTAATTTTTCTTTTTTTGTTTTAGAGCCATACCAGTAATGCTCAGGGAAGGCTCAAGGGACTGAATCAGGTCAGCATATGCAAGGCAAGTGCCCTCCTCAGCCAACTATCACTCCATCCCAACTTAGCACAATTTTTATGTACCATGTATTCTGCATGTGACAGATGCAATTGATTCAAATTTTAAATTTTGATAAAGGTGTCTGAGTGAAGTAGGTAGGAAACAGAGACAGAGAAAAGATAAAGCAGCATCCACTGGCAAAGGAACAGAGAGTAAAGACAACAGGGAGATCTGGAGGAAGTAAAAGTCTATATTCACTTTACTGAGCCAAACAATAGTGAAAGCAAGGGCTGGACAGGGAAGGAGTTGAATCATTCAGGAGCCATTGATTTAGTCAGCAAACATTTATAGAGTGTGCTAAGAGCCAGACACCGATTTCAGCCCAAGAGTAGCAAATAGGCATGTGGTGTTGAGTCAAGTAAGATGAGAAATTTAAGACTAACATGACTTCAATGACTAAGAAGAACTTACATGAGGAAGGGCATTTAAGTGAAGTGTACACATGCCCATCGGTAGATAGGATGGAGAAAGAAGACACTCTAGTTTGCTTGTTGATCTGACACTTTAATAGCAAGAAGAGATTTTAGGGGGAACTATAGGATTCTTACAGGCCAGAGGAAAGCAAGTCCAGAGCCTCAGATTGGCCAGTGATAGTGTGTTGGTTAGAAGAAGAAAGAAATACGAGGAAGGCCAGGAAAAAATATTTGCTCAAGATGATGTAAGGAAGGCCAGTGTCCTGTTTGTGTAGGATTCTGATGTCTTCTGAAAATTTTTTAGTGTCAGAATTTTTTTAAAGCAAAGCCAATGTTTGCCCATGGAATCAAGCTATCAGGATAAAATTTAAATTTTTAATACAGTATGAATTTAGTGATAATTCACATTATACTTTAAAAAATGATCATACCTCCTGTTAATCTTAAATGTTTCTTTAATTTTACTGCTATGAAACTGGCCTAAAGAGAACAACCTAGGGCACTATTCTCTTCAGTAATTAGCTTATAGAGAGCAGAAGAAAAATAATTCCTTTAAATAAAAGCACATGGATAGAATCATCAGATGTCCTTTTTTCATCCTGACTGGAATAGGCAAGACATCAGGGCAATCTGGTGATAGTAAGTGGTATAAGAAACCAGTAGATATGGACTGTATTTGTGTAGTTCTTGATTTCTGTATAGGGTGCGAAAAGTGAAAGGAAAAGAACCCAGTCTTTAGGGTCGCTGTATTCTAGTCCTCATTTCCTTTGAAGTATAGACAATCCTTAAAGTAGACCCAGTTGCTTCTATTTGCCTGGTTAGTGGAAGATCATCTTTAAAGATTCCTTTGGATTCAATGTCATGGAGAGTTCTGCCAGGGTTTCTCTCTATGTACATTGTGGATTCAAGTCTGATATTGAGATCTTTAACCTGGTTTTTGGTTATTGTTTCAAAGCCACAACTTGTGGTGCTCAGTGGTTATGTTTGGCTCAGTGGTTATGTCATGGGAATTATTTATAGAGAGACTCAGGAGACCATATCAGGTGCTAGTGGAATAAGGGTGTCAAACCCAGGTTTTCTATGTACAAGGCTGTTTTAATCCATTTTGATTTGACTTTTGTTCATTGAACTAACTCTACAGCCATGATATTAGAGGTCTGAGGGTGTTTTGTTTGTTTGTTCATTGTTTTTACATCATATATATGATCACTTTTTCTACAACTTTTTGAAGAGGTTTTCCTTGTTTCACTTCATATATTTTGTTCCTTTGTTTTTAATTGAAGATAACTGACCATATAACTGCGGGTCTTTTTTTAAAGGAGAGAAAGTAAGACATGCATAAAACCCTATCAGAGGCCATATAATAAATTAAAGTGCCTAAATTAAAAAAATAAGTAAAAGAGAATGAGACAAGTGACTCCTCTAGAGACATGCTAAGGAGAGAAATTGGGGACAGTAAAGGGAAGTGGACCTTATTGAGGGGAATGTTATTGGAATTTTGCAACTCAATCATGAATAACTTTGTAACTCTAATTCATCATAATTCAAAAAATATTTTAAATTTTTGATTAAGAAGGAGAGAATCAAGAGTGACATACCATTTACTAAGAAAGCATACTTTTGTATTGTGACATATGAAAAATATCTAGAAGCACTGATGTCAACATCAAGAACAGTATAATGCGTGGGTGGCTGGAGAGATTGCTCAATGAGCTATGCTCCTGTTTCCTGTGCAGAGGCCAGGGATAGGTTCTGGGTACTACATGGTGCTCTGAGCACTTGCAACGGAGAATCTTGAGACCTGAGCACAGCCAGATGTAGCTCAAAACCATACATAAATATTAGATATAAGCATATATAAACATAATGTATAATATATATACATCATATACTATATAGTAATAGCCTATTATTAGAGTAGTCATGTTAAGCCTCAAATGTTTAAAACAGACCTTGATTGGCTGAGATCCTAGACTAGATCTCCAACATAAGGGGGCCCAGAAAGCTGCAGGGCTTCAGGCATTGAGTTTTAAGCAGGTAAAGGGAGTTCAGCAATCCGGATGCTCTTCCTGGCTGAAATCGGGTATAAAACAATTTTGAAGCCGGGAGGTGGCGCAGGAGGTAAGGTGCCTGCTGTCTTGCCTGCGCTAGCCTAGGACGGACCACGGTTCGATCCCCCGGTTCCCATATGGTCCCCCGTGTCTGCCAGGATCAACTTCTGAGCGCATAGCTAGGAGTAACCCCTGAGCGTCACTAAAAAAAAAAAATTTAAAGAAAATATTCTATCTTATAACATAGAAATGATTCAAAATTTGACTTTGTTGCTAAAATTGTATTTGTATGGGAAGATATTGCCCCATTAGAGTTTCCTTTAGAAATATATGAAAAGAAAATTTTCCAATCTGTCTTAACCATTTCATAGGATCCTTTAATGAGTAAATTTATTTACTATATGTTGCTTAAAGAAACTTCATCATGGGAGCCGGGAGGTGGCGCAGGAGGTAAGGTACCTGCTGCCTTGCCTGCACTAGCCTAGGATGGACCACGGTTCGATCCCCCGGTTCCCATATGGTCCCCAGTACCTGCCAGGAGCAACTTCTGAGCGCATAGCCAGGAGTAACTCTTGAGCGTCACTGGGTGTGCCCCCCCCCCAAAAAAAAAAAAGAAACTTCATCATGGACATGACGGATCAAGAATCCCTTGTACCTCAAATAATAAAAGTTGCTTTATGAGTATATTATACATTTGTTCTAGTCTTGTTTTTGACTAGCAACCACTTAAGAAAAAGGATGCAATAGACTGAAAAATTTGAAATACTATTTATATACACAGAGATATATTAATACTTTATGCAGTGACAGAATAACCGGTTAACTTTATACAAATAATACCATGATTATTTTATTTGATTTTAGATCACTTTTCTTTCCAAAATATACTAGGTGACTTGAAATACTTTATAACTTACACATGTAAAAATAAACTCTGTTGTCATTGGATTTTCCTGAGAAGTAAGTTGTATGTGTGTCTTGGTTTGGGGGTATAGTAGTGGGCTATACTCATATAGTTCTAATTCTATGCTCAAGTATAACTCTTGGTGGGGCTTAAGAAATCATATGTGGGTCAGCAACATGCAAGACAACTGTCTTACCCTCTATAATATTGCCCTAAACCTGTGTTTTTAATATTTTTTCTTGTGCTATTAGCACCTCCCATATTTCTCCTTGTTCTGATACAAAATAAAAGCTAGTCAATGAGCTAATATTTTGGATGATTGGCTAATGAGTTAAGTAGCTGATTATTTTGCTCTGATGTGGAGACTTTGGCGTTAAAAATGTGTGGATTCTGGTACACAAATCTTCTCAATGTTTTTAAATGTCCAAGTTTCAAATGTTTGTTTTGAAATATCAAGGCAATATTTTGATATCATGAGAAAACCTGGCATTTGAATGCCATAGGTGTGTGTTTCTAAGTGAAAGAAATTGGCCTTAGAGACTTGGAGCATAAGCCTTAGTTAAAGATACTGAGGTTGGAGCCTGAGTGATATAGTACAGCAGGTAGGGATGCTTGCCTTGCAGGTGGCCAAAATGGAATTTGGTCTGTGGCATCTGTAGGGTCTTCTGTCTGAGTCACCAGAAGTAATTTCTGAGTGCAAAGACAGGAATAATCCCTGAGCATTGCCAGGTCTGGTCTCCAAAGCACACAAACAAAATAAATAAAAGTTATTCCCCCAAAACTAACACAACCTGAATTGCTCAGTTTCTTTTTTCTCTTTGGTCCTTATGGAAAAAACATTTTCCAGGCACTCATTTTGTATTTCTTATTTTCAAATCATTCTGCAGACAGTAATCTGTGATACTGAAGATTTGTTTTGTTTATTCTAAATATAAGTACTGGCCCGAGTAGCTGCCATTATATTACTTTCACTGAAAGAGCGCTGGCCATGACAAAAATCAAAATAACATTTAAAACCAAACAAAACAGTTCAGTAACATTAACGACAAGAATTAATGAAATATTCCTTATCTTTTGTGTAACCAAATTTTAGGTTCTCCTGAAGCAGGCTGCAGATTCCTTCCTGTCACATTTGATTGCAAATGTTTCTTTCCAAGTTCTCTAGGAGGAGTTGATCATTGGACCAAAGTAAATAGCATCATATCATCGGTGATGAGTGTTCCATAATAGCACAAGCTTTTTGATGGATTTTTGACTCCATTTTTGTTTTTCTCACTTCCCTAACAGACATCTCTCTTTGGCCTCTCCAAATGCTCGTTTTATTTTGTTTTCTATTCTTCCTGCCTTGACTTACTCAGTAAGTTACTTAGGGAAAGTGTTTCATGTCTTAGCTGATTTAATTCATATCACATAAAAATTCTTTTTGCACTATATCAAATGGATTGCATTGTTCCAAATCATATTTTACCCTCCTTGAAACAGCAAAATGACAAGGGATATTTTTAGAAAGACTGCATAGTTCACATGAAAGAGAACTAGGGGAAAAATGGTCTTTTTAAGAAAAATATCTCTGGAGGAGCATAGGATTTTTAAAGCTGTAAACCACTTAGGTGCCTCTTTTGTTTAACCTTCTAAGAAGGGATATTTATTTTGAAAGCATCGAAACAACTTGGAAACAATTCTAAACGTCTGTTGTATTGCATAAACAAAACTAATAAGATATTTAAATTGCTTGGTAGCCTTTTTATTAAGAAAAAGAAAATAAGCACTATACTAAAACTAATCTCTTAAGAAAAGCACGATTACTGTGTGAATTAAAGCAATTTATATTAAAATTAATGAAATACTTTAAAAAATTTTAAAATAATCATAGAATTTTGCTAACAGTTATTATCATTTTTAGGTCTTTCAGGTTGTGTTTCCTCTTGAGCTGAATTTGTCCTTTTTTGATTTAAAGTTCCTCCACATTAAAAAAAAATAATGAAATGCAATTAATAGATTTAAAATTCTTTTTTCCGCATAAAACCCTCTAGGACTCATTTGCAAAGCTGCTTTGAAGTTAATTTCATGCAGATCTTTCTGATCTGTGCTTGTGGTGAATTATTGTAAAGCTAAAAGAAAATATCTGAAAAACCAAATCTTCAAAACTTACCACTTATTTTATCTTTTGTTTAAATTGGTTTACTTTAAACCATGCAAGTGATACCAAGCACTTCAAGTTTCTAATAAATTAAACAGACGTGATAAGATCTTGCTATGAATTAATATAGGACACAGTAGAATTGCTGTTTAATAATCCAGGTGTCTTCACCCAAGAACACTTATTAAGATACCTATCAACTCATTAAAATGTCCCTACAAATAGAAACCACTTCTAGAGAATTCTTTTCCTATTACTTTGGAATTTGGGCGATTGGGGGAAGGGAATTTTTATTATGCAAATGACTTCTTATATGCAAAGCAGCTTGGCTTAATTGTCAGTTAGCAGGAACAATTCTATTTCCTTGTTCAGATTTGAAGTTTTCCTTGAGACCTCTTCATGGCACAAGAGACAAGCTTCTGTATGTAACATTTGCTTTATTATGACCACCACCACAGATTTACTTTAAACTCTCTATCATTGATTTCTGATTGACAATCACTGTTTGTTACCTCATTGGTAAGGAAGACCTTCTTTTATGCAATAAAATTATATGGGTGAAATCATATAGGTAAAATTAAGGGGTAAACCCATTAATATTCTTGCAAGTGTCACATTTCTTGAAATAGAATGAAATTCAATGAATCAACACGTAGATGGCTGACTTTAGAAGTGGGCACCTGCATAAGAAATATAATATAAAACACTTTACATAACACATGTACTCTTTTCAGATGGTTCATTATTCACATGGAATGTGTCTAATGATCATTTTAGCTTCTCAGCTATAGGCTTTTGGTCTTCTAGTTTGTGGATTATCTGTAACAAAATGTTAATCCTAGCATGATTCTGAGTCAATTCCTTTACTCAGGAATTGTAGTTCATTTTTAATATTAGCCTAAAGGGGTAGAAACATGATTAGAAATGCAGAATAATGTTTTCATTCAAAACCAATTAAAACAGCTTCTTGAATATCCAACTTTAATGGAGAATTCACAGCACCACATTTCTTTATTAGAATACATCGGGTTTGAAGGATGATTTAAAACTGAGTCACTAAAATAGAGTTCAAGAAAACATTTAATTCTCTATATTGTAAAGAGAAAATACATGTTTGGCTCATTTAAAACTATGCAATTGACAACATAAAAGAAAGATTCCTGTTTTTTATCGGTTACAGGACTCGCGTTTCAGACCAGCATTAACCATACTAGTCTTCAGCTAAGTCATGTGTCATTTTGCAATAAGTGATATTTTATAGTGTGTAGAAAGAACTTTACTTACACAAATTCTGTGGCTCTATAATATAACCTGGTACATTAAAACACTCTTGGCAGGAAAAAAGAAAACAATGCAATTTAGAGAAAGACAGTAAGAAGCCTAATGTATATGCTTGATGAATGAATGTGAGTGAGTGAATGAATGTTTGCACGAATGGACACATTCAGTTTGAATTAGATTTTAGCTTTTAGAAACCTCCATGTTTAAAATTATAGATCGAAATGATGATGCTATCTAATAACTTTTTTCTGAAAAAAACAATGATAAGAACATAAGATATGATAGCTAATTAGGTTTTTTTATGGTTTCTTGGCCATTCCCTGCTAGGTTTGATGTGGTGTGCTGTACTAGGTTAACATTTCTATTCTTGAACAAGAGCTTCCCATTTATGTTTATATGTATATTACAGGATCATGTAATTACATGTAATTATGGAATCACTCTCCATATGGTACTTTAGGGACCATATCACATGCCAACGCTTGAATTTGTGTTTGCCATATGCAAAGCAAGTGCCGTACCCATTGTGCAACAACTCTGACCCCCGAACTATGTATTCTTTTGTCTGAACCTCATACCATGATTCTTTTTATTAAGTCAATAAAACATTTTAAAAAATGTCATGAATACTTGTGTAGTTTCTAATTTTGAGACAGTTTGATGTATTTAGCTATTACCCTGCTAATTTTTTTTGCAGTTTTATAAATAATGGAGATGCATTTTTAAGTGTCACTTTTTGCAATACATTTTCATATACACATTTACATTTCTTCTTACCATGTTTCCTCGGTTGCCCAGAATAACTGTGTCTGCTTGTTTGGTAGCTTCAGGGTCACACAGGTAATCTTAAATTCCAAAGGCATTTTCCAGGTCTCACTTAAAAAAGACAAGAATGTTAACTGTCTGTTAACTATATGAAAATACTTTAATCTAAGCATTTCTAATATAAGGAAAAGAGCTTTAAGACTTTGATTTTGATGAAGCATATTTAATCTTTTAACGTATTTGCTTGTTAAATTATGAATGCAATAAATATGTGGGACAAACACATAACAGTGCTCTTTTACAAACATTTGCATTTTTTTCTGCTTTCATTTTTTTCAGACTACTGCCTACTGGTACTGTGGAAATTTTTATGTTAATATTTCTAGACAGTCCACATTTTTAGATGCAGTGCATGATGAAACAAGAATTCCTGCTCTGAGTAAAAATATCTCATTCCTAGAATTCTCTAATATTCTTTATCTACCCCCACTTATATATACATATGAGGACTTATCCAAGATTTATTGTGTATGTTTCTACATTATTGTTAAAAGTGCCAACTGAAATATTCTGCAAGCTGTCAGGTTTAATATTTTCTTTATTCTGTGTCCACTGTTCCCTTGTATGCATTCAGCTGGTGTTTCTGTCTAAAGGATGGACTCCAACTGCATGAACATGCTTTATATTCTCATGTTGAATGTGAGAATCACTGGATGACATGTCCTGAACTACTGTAGGATCATGCTAAGCATGATGTCTACCATGTTTCCATAGTACCTATCCAGTTATCCTCTGAGAAACATGGTTTAAGATTATTTTGGCCTCTCCTGCTGGGTCCCCTTTCCCTACCTCTTTTTCCAGGGAATTCTGCCTTTTATTCCTACATGATCCTATCTCATTATGTCTGGAAGAACTCAATCTAAAACATGGAAGATCATCATGATTACGTATCGTGCTAATAGGCACCAAAGTAATTTTGATTTGTCTCTCTTAGAATCCTTCCATCATTTTTTAGACATGTATATATGTTTTGATATGTCACTGATTTTTTCTTGTTGTTACAGTAAAACTTTTCCTTTTTATTGAGATGGTTGAATAAAATACTTGATATAGTTTTTAAATTTTAATAAGGGCTCAACAATAATTAAAGAACCACAAACAAATGAAGTTGGCCACCATGCATATTCCTTCCAGCAATGGATGACAGTCCCTGCTTATTTTCCAAAATCCTTAACTGCTCTGAGTATTAACATGATTTTTCTTAAGCAAATGAACCAGAAATAAATTTTGATCTGAGTTTCTGTCCTTCGTTGCTAAAGAATTTGGGCTCCCTCTTGGACCTATAGTGTTGGATTATATTCAGACTTGCTGTTGGCTCTACCTTTTAGAAGTGGCTGTCTATTATATTTGTTGCTTTTTCTTGTCATTTGTAGACCATGAGTGTATTGGAATATCTTAACTCTTTGTGTTTCTTATGTGGCGCAATTATTTTCTTCAAGTTTCTAATGTTTGAACTTAGTCTGAAAAATTATTTAGTAGCAGAGGCAAATAAAAATACTGTGAAGATGGAAACAGCACTCAATGGACTAAGGTATGCTTTGGTTGCAGAAGGCCCCCAATTTCATCACCAACATAATGTAATTCCACCCTTTCATCCCCCAGGTACTGTGAGAACTGACCCTTGAGCACCAAGCTCGGATTAACACCTGAGTATCACGGGTTGGGGCATGTGCATGCATACTCCAAATCTCCAACTGTCCTTTGAACTAAGAAGCAAAATATTCCCGCACATTTTGTTCACAGCCTCACCCTTTATTTCCTTCCAACACATTGTCTCTTATTTTTCTTTTTGGCTTTTTGAGTCACACCCAGCCATGCTCAGGGTTTACTTCTGGCTCTGTGCTCATAGATCCCTCTGGTGGGTTTGGAAGATCTTATGGAATCCTGGAGATTAAACCCTGGTGGGCCAAGTGCTAATCTTAATCTAGTGCTCTCCCTAAACCTGCTGTATTGTCACTCTAGCCACTATCAGGAGAGTATTTTTATGCTCCTTTTTGTAATTAAAGGTAGAGAAAAAGTTACTTCTCAAGACAAATGGTTACATAATTAAGATTTTGTGTGTGTGTGAGAGGTATATACTTCTCTTTGGAACATAGTACGAATATTCGTAATTAATAATCTTTAAACCAAATAAGTCTGTATTCTGTTTATAGTCCCAATGAGAGAATAAAATTAAATGCTGCAATCCCAGATCTGTTGAGATAATCTTTAAAAATCTCCAGATTCTTCCATGCTTCCTTGGCCTTGTGATGGTTAAATTTGCGTTTCATTGATCTTGATCCATTCCACTACCCTCCCCGCAAAAGTCACATTTGCCCCCACAGTCCCTGAACACAGAAAAGGAACATCTCTGTGATCTATCTGTTTCCTAATTAAAGCTTAAATCTAGTTCCCAGCAATTGCGCTTCTGAAATGTTGGAGCCACGGAGTGAAATATTTTTAACTTTTTCCATCCATCACACGGGTTTTTAGGTTGCTGGTAATGTCAGCCAGAAAAGTATTTGAATTAGGAGCATTTTTCATACAAACTTCCACTTCACTTCTTAAATGGGCAAGTTAGTTTTAAAGATATCACTGGAAATTATCCCAAAATGTAATTGAATTTTTTATTGGTGTTAGAATCCGTTGTTCAGGTCAAGCATGAGCCATAGGAAGTAAGGATGTGGCACAAATTGGTGTCGGAACAGCAGTATAATTTTTACAAAAGAGCCCAATCATTGAGGAAGTCAAACCCTTTGGACAAAAACACGGTCCATTTGGCATTTTAATGGACAAGCTCTTGAGAATGTGGGCAAAGATGACAGGCTACCTGAGAACACATGAAGTGTTGCACTTTGGAAAGAATTCATTATTATTATTATTATTATTATTATTATTATTATTAATTATTATTTTGGTTTTAGGGCCACACCCGGCTATGCTCAGGGGTTTTCTACTGGCTATGAGCTCAGAAATTGCTCTTGGCTTGGGGGACCATATGGGATGCCATGGGGTCTAGCGCGGGCAAGGCAGATACCTTATCTCTTGCGCCACCACTCCGGCACCAGAATCCATTATTTCTAAAAGCGCATAATTCTTACTTTTATACTTTCTACAGTTGCCTATTTTGACTTGATGATTATTTGGGAAAAATCAATTCATTACAGAAAATAGTGCCTCATTTAAAATTTGTACATAGTATCATTTTATTTCTCCCCAATGATGGGTCCTATTTGTTTCAAATAGTAATATTAAGTTACTATTTATTTTTACCTTTTTCCCCTTATATTGCAGTTTTAATGAAACTAGGACTGTTATTTATGACAGCAATATAGGCTTTCTGAATGTTTATTAAAGTGATAGAGTGGTAGATGATGAACAATTGGTAAGTTAGCAGATGCTTTCTGCCTTTATAATAAACTTTATAAACTTTACAGCATGTATTGCTCATATTACCACACACTGGTCAGAGTCCTTGTTTTATAAACACAAAAAAACAAATAGATTAAGAAACTCTAGTCAGAGGTTGGAGTGATTGCACAGTGGTAGGGTGTTTGCCTTATACACTGCCAACCTGGGAATGACCTGGGTTCCATCCCCTGCATTACGTATGGTCTCCTGAGCTTCTCAGGAGTGATTTCTGGGCACAGAAATCAATCAGGAGTTACCTGAGTGTTGCCAGGTGTGCCCCCCCCAAAAGAAATCCTAGTCAGATTAATATTGTACCTTAGCTAATAAAGCTGAACTTCTCATTTCAAGTTTAAGACATCCTGGAATAGAAAGTCTTTTGGTAGATATATTAATGCTTTTCAATTCTTGCAATTACAACGGGTGTGTCATTTAGCCCATGATTTTCTTGGGCAAGGAAATAGCTAATTTTCATCTTGACCAAAGCTATTGAACTGGATCAGAAAATAAAAGATGAAATCTACATATTTCTCTGCAATAAATTATAGGAATTCTGTAATGCTTTGTAATGTTATTGCTGTTTAGTTTAGTTAACGCTCCTTATATCGCACAAGGAGATTTGACCCTGGTAAGAGGTTTTATTATGAGTTTGAAAAATGTACTCTTCCATAACACACATGGGGATAAGTATCCCCATAAGTGTTATGTGAATTCTTGATGAAGAAAGGTGTAACCTTTGTCCCCAGCAGAAGCAAGGGAAGAAGCAAATAGGACCCACATGTTGTGTGTGTGTTTGTGTGTGTGTGTGTGGGGGGGGTCTTTCTTGTTCTGTCTCTACACTTATATTAGCCAAGGTTGGTACTTTCTTCTTTGTCAATGCTGACAGAGCAATTTAGTTCAAACCTAGACCTGGTGACTTTGCTTCTCTATGAAAAATAGAGAGTTATGTTGATTTCTTTGGTGCCCTCACTTGGCAGGTGACATATACTATGATTTCATTTCCTATTCGAGAAACTAATGTTAGTAGTATAGATTTATGTCACTGCATATGATTTCTTATTAGATTATGTCTGTCTTTGTTGTGGAGATCAAGGTTATTGACTTGTAAAAGTGCATTGTTCTATTGGTTGTGAATTAACTAAGCCGTATTGTCAGGGAGGTTGATGGCCATGCCATGAAATCTTTCAGTTGAATATTTTGCTGGATAA
>PVKC010007490.1:0-29434 GCA_004027635.1 Crocidura indochinensis
GAATCCCGGTGCCCCATATGGTCCCCCGTATCTGCCAGGAGCAATTTCTGAGCATGGAGGCAGGAGTAACCCCTGAGCACTGCAGGGTGTGACCCAAAAACCAAAAAAAAAAAAAAGGATAAGTTTGGGTCAAGAATACAAAACTGCCTGGACATTGGGAGCTCTCCAAATGCCTAAAGAATATACCATCATAATACATAACTAAGCAACCATTCCGTTCAAGTAAATTCGGGCAATACATAACATTTTCTTTTTAGTATTTAAATGGAAATCGACCTACTACTTGACAACAATAGAACAATGCTAGAAAATTTGCAAATTCACAACTTTTCTTAAATAAAGAAGCTACTGAATATCTAATTAACCAGAAATCTAAGGAAATTCCAATTTTTCTAAGAAGATATCTAAGCACTTTTTACTAACCATACTGGTGAAGTCTGCTATGAATAATTCAGCGAAAATGTGTAGTCAGTCACAAAAGCTGATCAGTAAGTTATTATAGACACCTGGAAAATGCAGACAGAAATTCACTTGCAAGTTCTATTTGGTGCACCTCACTGGATACTCATATGAACAAAAATAAAGCAAATAAACAACTGACATAGTGCTGAGAATGTGAACTTCCTAGTAAAATCTTTGAGGTGAAAGATATAGGCTCTACAGAAAAGCAAAAAATTCAGCCACATTCTCTTTGTCTCATTCCTGTGGGAGAAAAATTCTATCACCCTAGAAGGAAAAGATAAGAGAACACTGCAAATAAATATTTTATCAAACAATACAGAATTTCGCAAAAATTAGAAGGCATTAAAATACAGACCCAAGTCCGTAAATTTTCAAAGAAGTCAAACACAAAATAGGACAAGATCCCACATGATAATCCCAATGAATATAGAAAGACCTAGAAAATAATCCATTATTCTTTATTCACACAAAAAAACTAGTAGAGATATACTTATCTGACAGTGAGCATATATCCAAAAATCTAAGAGATAATAGCATATAAATGGTGAAAAACTGAATGCTTTTCTCTTTGATCAGGAATTAGGCGGCCTTGGTATTTGCTCTCATCCATTCTGTGTAATGTTACTGCGCTTCACAGCATAACTAAGAAAAATATAAAAAGCAAAGTTATGTAGATTGAGAAATAACAATACCATTTCAGGTCCAAGAAATTTTAACTGCTTACATAACAAAGTCCAAGCATCTACAAAATAGCAACTAAAATAAAATAAAATAAGTTTGTGAGCTTAGTGGTACACAAGAAGAAAATAATTACCATATTTTCCGGCGTATAAGACGACTTTTGAAACAAAAAGAAGTCAACTGAATATCAGGGTCGTCTTATACACCGAGTATATCCCGAAAAATGTTTTAATATGCCACTAAACGAAAATTGTCTGAATATTGTCACAAAACAATTTTCCAACTCGATCCTGCACCAATCACTGCAAGGCTGCTCGGACCCTCCGCCTCTCTAACTCGGCCAATCCAAGCAGGCTTTTGATGCATGCAAATTAAACAATGTTCTGGACCCGAATCTACACTGTCAAAAGCCTGCTCAGATGGGCCAGAGTCAGAGAGGAAGTCTATTACAGTATACCCTTTGAACCTTTGCTTGTTGTGACTGGCTCATTGTGGTATATGAGCACAAGAACATATGCAGCACACGCAGCACAGGAATGTTCTGTCTGATACAGCAAATAATAGGGCAAAATTAACTGCAAAATTAAGGGGTCATCTTATACGCCGGAAAATGCGGTATACATAAAAGACCCAATTGTATGGCCCAACAGATAGCTTACAGGGAAGGCATTTGCCTTGCAAATGGCCAAAGTGGGTTCATCTTCGACACCCCCATGTAGTCCCTTTAGCCACACCTGGAGTGATTTTTAAGCACAATACCTGGAGCCAGCCCTGTGTACTACTTAGTGTATATCTCCTCCAAAATAATTTGGGATCCAAGCAAGAGCAAACAAGTATGACACATGCCTAGAATGCAGTCAACCTGGGTGTGATCCCCAGCATCTCAAAGGGTCCCTTGAGCACCACCAGGAGTAATTCCTGAGTGAAATACGAGAGTCCTTAGCATAATAGATGGATGACCCATAAATCTAACTAACCAAAGAAAGCAAATTATATTATAGTTCTATTATAGTGGGAGAGGAATGATGAAGTGTCAGTGATTGATTAGTCTGTCACTGTCAATCTCACCCATCACAAAGGTAGCCAATTAAAATAGATCATGTGATGGCTAGCTGTGGAAGATGGCAGCAGACAAAGGAAGCTCTAGGATGGCCTGGCCTCCTTGAACTCTTTTTGCACTTTATCCTTTCTGTCACTCTCTTGCATCCAGCAGGACAGATAGCAGGATGAAGTAAAGTTCACAGGCCCATGCAAATGCAGAATCAAGCAGGTATCTCCCCCTCAGACCAAAGGCAGGCTGAAGATTTAAGGAAAGCCAGGACAAGTCATCAAGCACCACTGAAGTACAGCTAGGAAAAGCCCAGGGACTTCATTTCAGACAGGAAATTGTACACCAGGGAAGAGTGACATGGGGACAAGATCAGGTTATCATAGACATGAGGTTAGTCATCTGTGAGGGACAGGGCAAGGAAGTCATGAAAGGGAACATTGTCACATAATGACAGGACAAGTGACAGGTGAGGTCAGGCCATGTGGTAGGACTCTAATACATCTACCTAAACTGCATAATAGACTCTTTTAATTTTCCAAGTGTGTATGCAAATCTTTCATAAAATTCTCAATAATTCACAAGCTCAAAAACACCTTTCACTCTGAAAATCCTACATACAATAAATATAAAGGACTAAACTTAAGAAAATTTTGAAAGCATCATTTAAAATAGCAACAGGAGGGGTGGCGCAAGCAGTAAGGCATCTATCTTGCAAGTGCTAGATTAGGACAGACTGAGGTGGGTTTGATCCCCAGGCATCCCTCATGGTCCCCCTAGCCAGAAGTGATTTCTGAGTGCATAGCCAAGAGTAATCCCTGAGCGTCACCGGCTGTGGCCAAAAAAATAAAATAGCAACAAGAAAAACATGAATACAGAGATGTGAGATGAAAAGTTTAAACTCTCGATAAGGGAAATATGAAAAAAGATAATACCCATTAATGGCCTGGAAAAGTCAATCTTGCTATAATATCATTTAATCTCCAAGAGTTCCACATGTTTAAAATAATTGCTAACATAATTCCAGCAGTAATTTGTAGAAAAATTCCAGAAAATTAAAAGTATTGTAGTAAACAATACATTTTAAGCTTCAAATGGCCTGATTTCTAGGCTTATTACAAACCACAGGAGTCGAAATAATGCCACAATAGATTTAGTAAATATGTATATAAATGGAAAAGTCCATAAAGTCACATATATACTAAAATATTTTGATTGAAAGCTAAATATAGAGTAAATTAATTTCAGTGATCAATTTTTCACTTTCCTCTTTAATACCTCAATCTATATCTTATATATGATACAAAAAGTAATCCAAAATAAATGCCTAAATATTAACATTATAAACCTGAAACTCAAAAAATATTTTAATGAAAGAAAAAAGATTGTGATAGTTTTTAGCAAAGCTTTTTAGAAATTATATCAAAAGTAGATTCATTAAAAAAAGATAAAGTAGACTTAAATATTAAGAATGTTTGTTCTTGAGGACAGAGCTATAGGGAAATGAGTGCCATAGATAAGAATTAGTTATAATAAATTACAATTTGTATTTTAAAACTTGTAATAATGAAGCTTTTTAATAAGTAAGAAAATGAACTAAAATTTTACTCAAAGTATATTTGATGACATATAGATCTAGGACAAGTTATGAAAAGCAGAACAATGATTCACTTGTAAAATGCAAATAAAAGCAAAATTTAAATATTTTGTATAATGTTGCATGTCAAAATATTGTTTTATAATATCTTGTTACTTTGGTTTTGGAACCATGCTAGGGTCTACTCTAGCCTTAATTTCTCTCTCTCTCTCTCTCTCTCTCTCTCTCTCTCTGTCTCTCTCTCACTACCATTGTCAAGATAGTTATCAGTGTAGTTATTTCTCTAATTGCACTCACCATTCTTTGTGGTGAGGAGCTTCATATGGTGGGCTTGTCCTTCCAGCATTCATCTCTATTGTCTCTGGGTATTATCACAATGATGTTTTTTATTTTTCTTAAATCTCATAGATAAGTGAGACTATTTGCAAGCATAATGCTTAAATAAAGATAGTTTTTAAAAAAAAATAAGGGATATCACAATTAGATGGGAAATTTATGAGAAGCCCACTAGGTTCACTGAGAGAAAATAATAACACAGAAGGTTCAACTTATGACTTAACAGCTAAGTTTTTTTTCTCAGACAATTACTTTAATAACACCATTGTGAACAAAATATTGTAAAAAGCAATATAAATTATTTGTGCTTGTTGATGTCGCAGGACTGGGGGTGGGAAGAAAAACTGGGGACATTGGTAGAGAAAAGGTCATATTGGTGGTGGGATTGGTGTTGGAACATTGAATACCTGAAACAACTGTATTATGATCAACTTTATATATCACAGTGTTCAAGTAAAGTTTCAAACATTAAAAAATCTAAATAAAGGTGGAAAAAAAGAATTGAACCAAAGTCAATTCTGTTTATGACTGTCTAAACCCTTACATTATCTCCAGGCCCCATAATAGAGAAAAGTTTTAAGCAAACAATTTTGGTTCTAATGACTACATTTTGCTAGTGATGAGATAAAATGCTAGCATTTCCATAGAAAATAGTTTAGCAGTATCCTGTAAAATAGAAACCTTGAAATATTTACAACTAAAATAAGAATTTCTATACAAATGAATTTGTAGTTGTTTTATTCATGAATTGAAATAACACATGCTTTTAAATTATAAACAGGAGTAGAATCAAAAGAATACAGTTCTGCAATAATAAGTAAGGCATAATAAGAAAGAAATGACTGGATAACATGCAACAGATAAGATCAGTTTCAAGGAAACTAAGGAGAATGCTAAGCTCAAAAGGGCACTTACGACATCATACCCTTTATTTGTCATTTGTTTGTTAACTATAGAGAAAACATGGAAATTTGATGGTTGACAATACATATACAGAGTTTATTGGGATAATGAAAATGTTGTAAGCATGTATTATGTGTAATGCAGACTTAAAAATGTGTGTGCCAAAACTCTCATAGCTGTCTATTTCAAAAAAGGAATATCAGTCTATGTAAATAGATCAGTTAAAACTGAGAAATTAAATACAAAAATTATTCTAATTTAATTAAAAATTAGATAAAAGGGTATATGAAAGAGGTAAAACATATTAATATATTTCTAATAAACTTTAGACTTCAAATATTCAACAGTCAGTAAAATGTTAAAAGCAATAAAACAAGATTTAAAAAAATAAAATTTATAGTAAATATTAGGAAAAGTCTAAAAAATAGCCATTCTAAAAGCATGTATGTAAACTACTCAGTGAATTTGAATATTTTTACTATTTTTGCAATTGTTTTCATCTACTAATTCTTAAGATTTCATAACCACTTGAATGCCATGGATTTCATTCCATGGCAAAAAACACCTAAAAGTGTCTAGTGAAGAAAGCTTAAAATGCTTAAACCTAGCTTCCTGAAATGTTTCTTATGTTAATGGAAGTGACTGGGTAGGTCTTTATAATTTTTAATTTTTTACTAAAACCATTGTGAATCAAAAATCTTTCATAGTTGAAATTCAAGCATTGTGACAGTGAATTAAGGCTATTCCCACCATCAGTTGCTATGTCCCATCAATTTGGTCAATTTGTTTCTTCATTGTTAATTGTCTCAAGAAATCTCTTTATTTCTTCCTTGATAGGATCCTTGGTATAATTCTTATATTTGTAAGACTTTGTCAGTAAGACTTGTGTCCTAAAATGTGGTCTCTCCTAGAGAAGGTACCATGTGCATTTGAAAAGAATGTATATTCAGGTTTTTTATGATAAAAGGCCTTGTACCGATCCATTAGTTCTAGTTGTTCTAGTTTCTTATTTTGGACTCATGTTTGCTTATGTTCTGCCTCGTGGATCTGTCTAGTTGCATTACTGGAGCGTTTTAATCTCCACTAGTATTACATTTCTATCTATATACTTTTTAGATTTGTGAACAAAAGCCTTAAATATCTAACTGCCTCTAAATGTGGTGCATAAATGTTGATCAAAATTAGTACTTTTTGGACTAATGTTCCCCTGATCAATTAGTAGTGTCCATCTTTGCCTCTGAGTACTTTCTTGAGCTTGAATGCTATTTGATCTGATATAATATGGCTGCCCCAGCTTTTTGTTTTGTTTTGTTTTGTTTTCTAGAAGCTTGTATACTTGTTCTCCATCATTTTACTGTGAGCCTATGCTTATTCTGAACATTTAAGTGTGTTTCCTGTAGGCAGCAGATATCTGGATTTTGTTTCCTGATACAACCCTCTACTCTGTTCCTTTTTATAGGATAGTTTAGTCCATTGACATTTAATAAAATTATTGATAAAGAAGACTGGTGTGCCATTATATTGTATAGGGTTGTTGTTACCAATTGGGTATTTGGTTTGTGTAATTGATCATTTAGTGTTGATTTTCTTAGTGCAAATATTGTGGTTTTTTTTTTTTTTTAAGTCTGAGAATGTTTTTAAACCTCTCTCCCATGTATATGAGTATTTTGCTAGGTTGAAAATTTCTTTTAGGGAGCCAGGCGGTGGCGCTGGAGGTAAGATGCCTGTCTTGCCTGCGCTAGCCTAGGACGGACCGCGGTTCTATCCCCAGGTTTCCTATATGGTCCCCCAAGCCAGGAGCAACTTCTGAGCGCATAACCAGGAGTAACCCCTGAGCATCACTGGGTGTGACCCCAAAACCAAAAAAAAATTTCTTTTATTCAGTAGTTCAAATATGTCATTTCACTATTTTCTTGCCTGAATTGTTTCAAGTAGATCAGTTTGATTTTTATGTTCTTTCCTTTTTGCATAGGTTTTTCTTCTCCGTTACTTCTTTGAAGTTCATTTTTTCTCTTTGTTTTTGTCATTTAGATTAGTATATGTCTTGTGTTATTCTGGCTTGGGGAACTATATGGGAAACCAGGGGATCGAACCAGGGTCCGTCCTAGGCTAGCGCAGGCAAGGCAGGCACCTTACCTCCAGTGCCACCGTCTGGCCCCTAGTGTTCTTCTTTAAATTGGTTGAATTGACTGTCTATAGATCTCTTAATCCTGAAGGCTAGTGATTCTTTGATTTCTGTTGTTAAAATAGTAAATGCTGATTTTAGATCATCTATTAGGCTTATGCATTTTAGTGGACTTCGAAATTTGCTAGGATTTCTCTCCATATCCCCAGTTACAGGTGTCTTTCTTAGTTTCCCCATTTATCTTTAGACTTGGTAGGTTGAAATGCTGGAGTTTCTGGGTTTTAAATAAAAGTGGCCTATTGAACTGTTTGTATAAGAGGTGGTTAGAGGTGTATAAGTTTTAGAGGCTATTTTTTCTAGGCAACAAGGTTATCTAAGTATGATAGTACTTGCAAAGTACTTCATTGGTTTGTTCTGGGTTTGAGCTGTAAATTATCTAAAAGAAAGAAATGCTAGGTGTAATTTGCCTAGAACTATATGGTATAAATTGAAATATTTTCATGCAGACACACTAATATCCACGTGATTTGAAAATGGACAGTGATGGGCAGAGCCCACTGACCTTACCAGAGACCGGGAAGTTTGAGGTCCAGGAGCTTTTGTCAAAACCCAGAGAACAATTTGTGGGAGGTGGGTCCCTGGTCCACCCTGTTAAGCAAGGATCCGCGTGGTTTGGGGAACCGATGGTGGATCAGATCACAATGATTTTATTGTAAGTATATTCAGAGAAACAATGCTGAGACAAAATGCTAAGACTAAAGTGAACGGTAATTTAAGTGAGAGACATCTTTACTCAAAGGTGCTGTCCGAATCCAAGCATCTCTCTGTTTGCTCCATTGTGATTAACAACAAATCTATGTACAACAACATTGTCATTGAATTTAATCAAAATTAAGTTACGCAGAGTAATTTTTGTTCTTGAACTATAGTCTATACCAGACCATAATATGTTATACCATACCATATCATGCTATACCCTGGTATCGGAGTATGAATTAAGAGGATTAAAACATAACTGATACATGGTAGATAGGGTTGTGGCCTAACATGCATATCTCTTTAAAATTACCTCACCTTAACCATCAGATCATTTTTAAAGTTATTTAATTTAACTCATTATATATTTTGATTTAAGAAACATAGAAAAGAGAAAGTTCTTTTTTTTTAAGGAATTTCTCTTTTTTTTTTTTTTTTTTTTTTTTTTTTTTTTTTTTTTTTTTTTTTTTTTTTTGGTTTTTGGTCTTTTGGTCACACCTGGCAGCGCTCAGGAATTACTCCTGGCTCTATGCTCAGAAATTGCCCCTGGCAGGCACAGGGGATCATATTGGATGCCAGGATTTAAACCACTGTCCTTCTGCATGCAAAGCAAATGCCTTACCTCCATGCTCTCTCTTACGGCCCCAATTAAGGAATTTATCTTGCAAGCAGCTGGCTATGGTCAATCCCAGAAATTTATATATACATATATATTTGCCCCCAAATCCCTGAGAACTAACAGATGGGTCTTGGAAATTCCCAGCACTAAAATGTCTAGACAGACCATATCCTTGTGCTCTTTTACTGCACAAGAATTACTGGAGGGACACCGAGGTCTCCTAAAGACTTTGATGAGACCTCCAAAATAAAGCTAAATTAGAGTACAGAAAAGGAAATACTCCACTAATCATTAATTTACAATTATATTTTAATTAACTATTGTGGCATCATTCAACCACAGAATTCAAGGCAAGAATTTTGTGGAGCTTGCTATAGTCGTGCAGAAGATATATGGCTAAAATAATGGTATCAGTAGTACATACCTAATTTCAAGAAGCTGAAACTATTTCATAAAAGTCATTTCCAAAATAAACTGCCCAAACTGCACTAGAACTTCTACTGAACTAGATCTAGAAATGGTGTTTAAATGATAGACCTGTGAAAAGCAAGAAGTAATTCTCTAAAATATACTTTTAGTGGCTGTTAGGCATATTTTAATGAAATATCTTATTAGTTCTTAAAATTTAAAAGCAATCTATCTCTAATATTAGTAAGAGTATTGTGCCATTTAGATGCCAAAGGTAGAAGAGAAGGCTGTCCTGGTAGTAGAGCTGTTCTGAGGAACTCTGAGCTGAACTACTGAGCTGGCTCTCTCTTTGCTCTAGCCACACAAAGCTTTTAGTGAAAGAAATTTCTCAACACCTACCTGTCTACAATCGATATGTTCCACATCACTCTCCACTGTGAGAACTATAAAAATAGAACCTGAAATTTAAGTTTAGGACTCTGGGGAACAAAAACACACATAAGTGAAAGAAAGTGTTTCATTTCGAATTCTGATACCTGACATTTGGACCTACAAACTCAGTGGAAATGACACAAAAGTAAAGCAATTTAATAAATGAGAGTTTCACAGGGGGATGATGTCACTAAGATTCTTTTTCCTATTTATTTCTCTTATTTTTTAACTTTGGCCTTTGGGTTCTAAGACTTCTCGGAGCTCTTAAAAACAATTTTCAGGGGAGTGACGAATCTACAGGAAATATTTATCTTCAGAATTGCTCACCCCTGGAACTATTTTGAACAAACAAGTACTAGAAGAATTATTCCTTCTATTCATCTAGTAAAGACTCTACTCTGTAGAAGAAGGTCCAGATAGAGTAAGGGCAAGAGAATAAGACAGAAAGCCAATACTGAGACGTGCTGGTGTTTTTGTTTTATTTCCCTCTGGATTCCCTAAAATTGAGTACAAGTGGAAGGCAACCCTCCCTATCACCTTCTAAATGACCTTAATCCATAAGAGTTTTTCATCTTTACATAAAAAAAATTTTTTTCTCCTGGCAACAGCTATGAAAACATGAAGTTTTAAAGTTAGAAAAAATGGTTGTAGAGAATGCGGAACACTACGGACTTTTTAAAAGATGAGAAAAATAAAGACTGGCATATTTCTCAATAATTTATCTTTGGTGGCATAAAATTACACAACTGAATACTAAGATGTGTTAGGGTTACAATATCTCTGTTTTTCTGTCATAATTTCAAATGATGACCTGTCAACCTACTTAGATCACATCAACCCTTTTCTCAGATATATATTTCTAAATACGTTTAACCTCACAGCACGTTGGCAGCTCTTGTTTGTACTGTATTATTTCATCAGTGATCAAAGGTAGCTGGAACCTCGTGAAGAGATCTGTATCAGTTCCTTTCACTAACTGTTTCAATTGAGACAATGTGTAAGGTCAACGTTTATATCATACAAAGCAGTGTAACTTCACTCAAGGCATAAGGGTGAAAAAAATAAGCCTATGAAAATGTTTTCCACATCACAAGTCACCAAGGAAATGCAAATAAGTCAAGAACCTACTTCTGTACATGAAATAGATTGGCCAGAATCCAGAGCATTAAATAAGACTGAGTGTGAGAATGTGAAGCTAAATGAACCCCCATTCATCAATGATGGGATGCAAAATGGCATAGCCATTTTGGATAACACTAAGTCAATTATTTTTTTAAAAAATGTACTTTTTAAATTTTACTCCCTGCAGAGGTGCATGCTTTTCCCAGAAAGTATACAGAGATTCTATCAAGAGTAGTTTTATCAAAAGTAGTTGTTTGTCTTCTGTGATTAAAATGTCCATGTAATGCAAATTAAACTGAAATCATCTAATATAGTAATATTACTTTTATAGAGCAGAACTAAATTAGGGAATTCTACTAAAAGTTTATGCACTGTGATATGAACAAAATAACAATATCACTTAGAAATAAACTGTTGAAATAAAAGAAGCTACAACTTGAGTTATAGAATATACTTTAGCATAACACATTGTGTTTCTAAAGGAAAATTGATAATTTAGGGAAAAATTCTCACATCCAATATAATTTTATCTGGTATCTAGGTATATATACCTAAGCTAAGATTCTGGTAAAATTCACAATGTTTATATAATGATGGATGGTGAAATTGTGGATTTTTTGTTTATATATATCTAAAAAAACAACAATTCCTTCTCTTAATGCCTGTTTTCTTTATTTTGATGACCTTATCTAACTAAAAAACGTTAGAATTTTATAAAAGAAAGTCTTCTTAGAACTTGTAAGCAGTACCTTAGAATGTAACAAAGAAACAAATCAAATTCACAACATAGTATATTGAATTCATAGTAAAATTATTTTATTGAAAAGCCAAAAACCTTACAGAATATATCATTATCAAAATGAATATCCGTTTGTCTAAATATATCTTTATTTCATGAGTATGTATAAAATTAAATCCCATACATTCATACCACACACAAAGAAATAAAAAAAAACTTTCAGTCTCTTAAAGATTTAAAAGTAATGTGACCTTTCATGAAATACATAGAAAAAAAATCTTAAACTTTGAACCTTGAAGATACATTGCAAAAAATCTCCATGGAAATGAAAACAAAAGAAAAATAAATGAGACTATCAAACTTAAAAGCTTTTTATGTCCAAAGAAAACATCACAAATGCAAAGACAATTTAAAAATTGGGAAAATATATTTTAGGTAGCACATCAGATGTTGTTAAAATACAGAATATCAACTCTACAGTTACAACAACAAATAAATAAATAAAATACACACGGGTCCAGAACAATTGTACAGCATGTAGAGTGTTTGTCTTTGTTTGATCCCAAGCACCCCATAGGATGCCCTGAACCCCAACAGGAATATTTCCTCAGTGTAGAGATAGAAATAATAATCTTTGAGTGGAACCAATTGTAGACCAAAGCCAAAAATCAACACAACACAAATTAAATGCCATCTGCAATGAATAAAGATATGCATTTTTAAAAATACTTATGGGCAAGAGTCATGAATAGACATTATTACTGGCAAAAGTAGAGCAGATCTACTCTCGTGTCGTTATACATTAGTTTGTAGTGTATAGACACAGAAACATTTTGAACATCACTTACGACGCAATAAATGAAAGAAAAAGAAAATGGCATATCACCACACAGCAGAAAGAATGCACTGTGTATGTTTGTGTGTCTTCAAACATAGAACTAAAATTGTAAAATATTGAGTGTACAGAAAGAAAAGAACTTATAGTAATTTATGCTTCTTTGATATAAATTTATATTTGTAACAAACTTTATAGATAACAGTATATATTGCATATAATATAATTATTATTATATGATTAATAATATGATAATAAACAATAATTATAATATTATTGTAGATATACTTAAAATATATTTATATAATTATATGTTATATAATAGAATAGTATATGATGTTGTATAATGTGTTAAATATTGTGTGTTATGTGTAATATGAAATGATTATAGTTATATATTATATTTATTATATTCTACTATACTATACTATATTATGGCATACTATACTATATTATATTATACTATACTATATTTTATTATATATTGTATAATGTACCATATATAATATCTTATTGTATATAATAGTATGATATATAATTATAATATAATTTCAGAATAGTTTTGTTATGATTTTATAATACTGTTAAAAACAAAAACAAGAGTCGCCAGGAAGTAATCCCGTGCTTATTAGTACATAGGCATTTATTGGAAAATATGAAACTACTAATAGAGTAGTTAGACCGGAGCAATAGCACAGCAAGTAGGACATTTGCCTTTCACACAGCCAACACAGGTCCAATCCTCGGCATCTCATATGGTCCCCAGAGCCCACCAGGGGCGATTTCTGAACTCAGAGTCAGCTGTAACCACTGAGCAACACTGAGTGTTGCCCAGAAACAAACAAAAAAATAGCTGCACATCTATGTTCATTCACAGGTTAGTCACAATAACCAAGAGTCAACCTAAGTCAGTGCCCAATGACAAATGTTGAAATAGAGACACGTAGTATTTTTTTTTCCTGGGCCATATTTCAGAGACAGTATTTGCTTGGTGTAGAGTTACAGACCTAAGGATGGGCTTGGATGGTGGTGGACACATGGAGGGACCTTTCTCTGCCATCCCAGGTCATGTGGCTCTACAACCCCCTGCAGCCAGAGGGTATCTGGGTTCAGGAAAGCGGCAGGTAGAAATCTCACTCACAAGCAGGCTTCAGGAAGTATCAGCTTTATTCATGCCCTATCCACCACATGTGTAGTCAATCTTAACCATTTACGCATGCCATCCTTAGCTTGCCCTGCGTCTTAACTTTACCTGCCTGCCATGTCTCCTTCTGTTACCTCCCCATGCTGCCAAAATCCTTAATCCCTTGGGTCAAAGGCCTTATCTAACTTTCCTAAAACCCCTCTCAGGAATGGGCGAGTCTTGCAGGTAGTTACATGGAAATCCGGGGTGGAGTCACAATTTGGTCTTTTTGTTTGTTTGTTTTTTGGTTTTTCTTTTCTTTGGGGAAGGGGGTTGGGCCACACACAGGTGATGCTCAGGAGATACTTCTGGTTATGTACTCAGAAATTGCTCCTGGCTCTGGGGACCATATGGGATGCTGAGGGATCGAACCATAGTTAGTTCTATGTTAGTGCATGCAAGGCAAATGCCTTACTGCTTATGCCACCACTCCAGCCACAAAATTTGATTTTTTGATAGAAGAAATTTATTGGTTGTTTTCACTGACATAAAATATAATTACTAAAGCAAGGAAATGGGCAAAATATGACCAATTTAACTCAGACTTAGAAATATGCATTATATATACATATATATTGAGTGGACAACAAGTAAACTCCAGGAGCAGGCTAGAAACCCTACCACCGGCTAAAATTCAATCATACATGGCTAGAACAGTGGTGTAAACAATAGGGCATTTACCTTGCAGGCACTAACTTAGGACAGGCTGGTTCTATCCCCTGGCATCCCATATGGTCCCCCAAGCCAGGAGCAATTTCTGAATGCATAGCCAGGAGTAACCCCTGAGTGTCACCAGGTGTGGTCCAGAAAGCAAACAATAAAAATAAATAAATAAATAAAAATAAAATTCAATAATACAAACTATCAATTTCAGTCTCTGCTAGACTTCCTGTATCTATTGGAAAGAAAAAATTTATTTTCTCTCACTTGGGCAATATTTCTCTATCCACCTCCTCAATAGAAATATGTCAGTAAAAATTTTTGCATCCTTTTATTCACTGTCATAGCTAACTTGGTAGGGGGATGGTAGCAACAGAGACGGGTAAATGACAAAAAGAAAATATTTTAGAAGCTAAAGCAATAGCACAGTGGGTAGGCATTTGCCTTGCACGGGGTCAATCCCAGGCACTCTCTATGGTCCCCTCATCTTCTCCAGTGCAGAAGCAGGCATAAGTTCCGAGCACATTCATACTTGGCCCCAAATCAAACATTTTTACAATAAATATAACTATTTTTCTTTAATTCAATATTTCTAATTTTTTATTTAAGCTATTGTAATTCACAAAGTTAATTATAGTTGAGTCTCAGACATACAATGTTTCAGGACCAATCCCACCAGCAGTGTCAACCTCCCTCTATCAATGTTCCCGAAGTCCATCCATGCCACCATCACTTACCTACCACCACTTAGCCTGCCAGACCTGGTTTTTATTTTGGTTGTTAAAGATTGGGTCTAATGTTTTCATTGCTGTTGTCTCTGTCTTATATATTAAGCTCTGTCCTTTCTTAACAATACCAATACACTTTAGCCCACTTAACCCCTGGTCCCCATTCTTTTGGATTTGTGTTCCTCCTCCTTCACTAATTACTTTTTTCTCCTTAATATACTCCAGGAATAAGGGTGTTGGAGACAACTCACATTTAAACCATTGCATTTCTTCATGCAATTTTTTCCAAGTACCACATTTAAGTGTTGTCATATTTTACTTATCTTTCTTCTTCTGGTTTACTTCGTTTAGCATAGTATCGTCCAGGTCCATCCATGTTACAGCAAATTGCATGATTTGCAATGATTGTATCGTTCCTTACAGCTATGTATATTCCATTTATATATGTACTACATCTTCATGATCCATTCATTTGTTTTTGAACATCTAGGTTGGTTGCAAGTCTTAGCTATTGTACTGTCACAATGAATAATGGTGTCCAAACATTTTTTGTTGTTGTTTTAACCAATTGCTTTATTTGAGCACCATAGTTACAAAGTTGTTTATTGTTGGATTTTATACATAGACTATATACCACCCTTTACCAATGTACCCATCACACCACTGATATCTCCTGTTTATCTTCCACCTCACCAGCTTCTAGGGCAAGCAATTTGCTTCCCTCTCTTCTCTCTATCTTTCTCTCTTTCTTTTCTTTCTGACACTCTGGTTTTCAGAGAGAAAGTGAAAAGCAATGCACCCCTTCATTGACAATAGTGCAGACCACAGAGTAAAAAGAGAAAGAAAGTGAGAGCATGTATAGAGGATATAGAATGGATGGGAAAACGGGGGGCATTGGTGATGGGAAGGGTGCACTGGTGAAGGATAGTATTCTTTATATGAATGAAACCCAACAACGAATAATTTTGTAAATATAGTACCTAAAGCAATTTATAAAGAGAAAAATAATGTTGCCTATGTGCTATATATATATATATATGTTATATATATATGTTATATATATATATATGTTATATATAGCTGCGGTTGCTGTTTTGAGTAAGATTCCTTCCACACCTATTTTGCTGGGGGTTTTAATCATTGAGTATTGGATCTTTTCAAATGCCTTTTCAGCATCAATTGATATGATCATATGATTTTTATCTTTCCTTTACTGATGTGGTATTAGATGTTGACTGATTGTGTATATTGAAATCAATAAAGTTTTAAACTATAATTTAGATTCATATGACTTAAATCATTAAACCAGAGCATTTGTTAAAATAAAATGGCTTTCGAATTTCTTTCTTTCCAAAACAGCTTTGACCAAACTTCCAAAGGAGCTGTGGCAGCAACTGTGAAGGTCACTTCCAGGAATTAGCACACTAATACCTAGTGTAGAATACAACAGAAGGGTCCACTTTAACCATCCAAAGTGTTCAAACTGAGGTTTAGATAAATGTGTTAGCTTATATGAATCTTTTGGGTCAATTAAAATAAAAAAGAGAGGAGGGTCATTCCTAGGAGATCTATCCAATAAGTACTATGTACCATCTTTCATAACTTCTAAGCACCTGGTCAATCAATCATTCTATACAATTTCAAAGCAATATTTTGACACAGATAAGTTAGTCATTTAAATTAATTTTAAAAAAATGTCTCGGGGGATGAGGAATTATATCTCCTTGGTAAACACTAGGACTGTGACTTTTAAATTTAAAATCATAAAATGCAACCTTGAAATTCTCAAACAACTTATTAAAAAATTGAACAGAAAACATTACATACATGCAAGTCCAGATAAGGCATCTATTTCAGAAAAATGTAAGCCGCATCTATACAAAAGGTGAAAAAAACTAAAGAATATGAATATAAGCAAATAACAACTTTATATGTATTATTTTGATGACTGAGCTCATCAACATTAGTATTTTGTTAAAACATGTCATAATTTATTTTGTCTATGATTACAAAGCATTTTTATAATTTTAGCAATGTAATATAATAATTTATCACTAATAAATTATAGTTTTTATCAATTTTACTGGCTCCATGCTCAGAAATTGCTCCTGGCAGGCACGGGGGACCATATGGGGCACCAGGATTCGAACCGATGACCTTTTTCATGAAAGGCGAATGTCTTACCTCCATTCTATCTCCCAGGCCCCTCAATTTTACTCCTTTATCTGTAAAAATATTTGTAAAATAACTATGCACCATAATTATAATTAATTTGTTAATAGTTAATATGATACTCTTGTCACATAAATAAATTTTAATAAATAAAATTAGTTAAATATATAAATGATATCTTTCTTATATCAGTTCTAAAAAATATTATCATCGGGCTATTATTCCTTTATTATTTCATTTTAAAAATTAGAGAGCAGAGTGTTTGGATTATGCCTGACTACGTTCAGAGAATTGCTCCTAACTTTGTGCTCAGGAATCAGTACTAGAAATGCTCAGGAGACCATAAGAATTGCCAAAGATAGGACTATATGCTAGACAAGTTCTTTACCTACAATACTTTTTTTCCAATCACTCTCTTTATTCTTTTAGTAAATAAAGTTGCTCCTATCTAAGGCTGAGCCCAAACAAAAAGAAAGCACATTAAAGATAATGCATTTAGCTTCTTTTATAATACAAATGTAGCATTTAGAATAAACTGGTATGTTTCCATAACTTTGTCTCAGTATCTGAAGAATTCTTCTTTTTTTACTCCTGGCAGCCACGGGGGACCATATGGGATGCCAGGGATAGAACCACTGTCCATCGTAAATAAACAAGGCAAATGCCTTACCTCTGTGCTACCTCTCCAGCCAAGAATTCTTAAGACCAACTTCCCAGAAGTATAATAGATGATTTGTCTGATTAAGAAAGATTAATGGGGTGTCTAAGAATATGGGTATTGGGTCAGAAATTCTTCCTAATTGTTTGTCTTTCATCTGCTTGCATATTTTTTCTATTTTAATATGCTATTTAAGAGCCTATTTTGAATGTTTCTTCTATAACATAGTTAATAAGAGTATCTTGCTCAAATTGTGATTAAAGAGATAAATGAGATACTTTGCACAAACTTGAAAAGGACCTTATTAGCATTGGCAATAAATAATGCATATTTGAAAAAAAGCACCCTAATTAAAAAGAAATGTTTATATGTAATTAAGGAGAGGTTATTAAAAGATAGCACATTCATATGTATTTAATTGAAATTATAAAACTGTTGGGAGAAAGTTTTGGTAGATTAAAGGAATATTAAAAGATGCTGAGTTCTTGGGGGCCTTATTCAGAGAGGCAATCTTTTATTATATACCTTTATTGAAGTACCATGATTACAAACATGTTTATAGTTGGGTTTCAGTCATAAAAGAATGCCCCCTCTTCGGGATCAGAGAGATAGCATGGAGGTAAGGCATTTGCCCTTCATGCAGGTAGGTAGTTCAAATCCCGGCATCCCATATGGTCCCCTGAGCCTGCCAGGAGTGATTTCTGAGTATAGAACCAGGATTAACCCCTGGGAGCTCCCCGGTGTGACCCTAAAAAAAAAAGAATGCCCCTCTTCACCAATGCAACATTCCCACACCAGTAGCCCCCATCTTCCTCCTCCTATATCCCCTACCTGTATTTGAGACAGGCATTCTACTTCTTTCATTCATTCACATTGTCATGGTAGTTGTTAGTGTAGCTATTTCTCTAACTGCACTCACCAATTTTTGTGGTCAGCTTCATATTGTGGGTCGGTCCTTCCTGCCCTTCTCTCTATTGTCTCTGGGTATTATTACAATAATATCTTTTATTTGTCTTAAAACCTATAGATGAGGCATAGTGCTGTTGCTGTTGTTGTTGCTGTTGTTGTTGTTGTTGGGAGACGCATCTCTTGTGCTCAGGATTTACTCCTAGCAAGTGCTCAGGGAACTATATGGGATGCCAGGGTTTGAACCTGGGTCAGTCTTGTGCAAGGCAAATACTCTAACTGCTCTATTATGGCAGTTTTTGCCTACTCAAGTTGCTGTGACACATACCAGAGAATAGACAAAATTTACCCTTCAGTTTTCAAACCCTGAGTTCACCTCAGGATTCTAACATACAGCTTTGGTAGGATCTTGTCTCCATCCTTTTTCATTGTGTTCTTTTCATCAAGATAGACAAAGACAGAGATCTCTTTTCCTCTTTTCAGAAGGTCCTTTTGATGCCATTTATTGATCCTTTTGGATAGAAGTCCCATTTTTAATGTATAATTTATCTAAAGCTGCTCCCCAAAATGTCCTGCCTCTAAATTTCATCTTTCTGTTTCAGGGCCTCAAAATATTAACTCAGGTGCTGGAGCACAGTCAACATCTTCAGGAAAAATTTCAAGAATTGGGCAAATTTTGCAATATCTTAGCATTTATCTAGATTTAATAACATAATTGTTGAGCAAATATCCCTCAAAAAGCATAATAACCTTTTTTCTCTGTTGAACTTTTTATAAAGTCTAAAGACTATATTCAATTTGAAATAACAGAATGTATGTTATAACAATGTGCAAAGAACCAAATTAATAAACTTCAAAGTCAAAGGCCCCAGGAGTGTCATGAAATTATGAAAATAGTGACCACTTTCATAGGCCCAGATCAATATTATAATTATATAATAATTATAATTATTAGTAACATTTGTTAGTAGTAAAAAGACAACAGACCACAAGTAAATAGAAATTACTGCCTCAAGATAATGAGAAATGTGAGGAAATCAAGAGTAAAGTGCTCAGGAGAAAGATGTAAATAGAGCAAAATAATGGTTAAGATTCATAAAGTTGGCTTTTAAAAATGCATTAGACTTTCTGAACCTCTTTTAGTGATCTTGTTTTTCCAACTTTTGATATATGATAATAATCTCAGTATTTAAAAGATATAAATAAAAGATCTCCTTAGCAAAATAACATAAAATCTATATCTAAAATGTATTCATACATTCAAATAACTGATGGCACATGATCTGTTTTCCTTTCCTTCCCTATATTGTTCTTACCTAGTGGTGGTGTTCAGACATCACCTCCTTTGTTTTGTAGTATTAACTCAAACACAGATGACTGGCCTCATAAGTGGTGTAAGTGTTCTTTCTACTGAGAGTCACATTACTGGGCCAAGTTAAGAACTTATTTCTACCTTCTCTTAACCTAATTTTATACTTTGAGCTCTACTTTATTGAAGAATAGTTAAAAATATAACTTATAGGTGAAATTTACTATGTGATTATTCAATAGTCATAAAAATTATGAATTTCTTGGGGCTGGAGTGGTGGCATAAGTTGTAAGGCCTAGTTGGCACAAGCCTAGGATGGATCAAAATTCAATCCCCTGGTGTCCCATATGGTTCCCCAAGTCAGGAGCGATTTCTGAGTGAATAGCCAGGAGTAACCCCTGGATCAAAAACAACAACAAAAAAAGAAAATTATGGAATTCTTATCAAGGTAAATGCAGTTGATCTATTCACTGTATTATATTAACACTTGTGTTTGAATTTTATCCGAAGAAATTTTCAAAGTTACAATAACACATACATTAGTAAATAAAGTCAGCATCTTATGCATTAACTCCTAAGAATTTGTTCTTTTGGCTAAATCTCTACACCTTGAACCATGACATTCACTTCTCTTTACTTCTAACCCCTAGGAAACACCATTCCATTCTGTTTCTATTAAATTACTGTTTTTTGGTTTTGTTTTGTTTTTTTGGTTTTTGGGCCCCACTCGGTGACACTCAGGGGTTACTCCTGGCTATTCGCTCAGAAGCCGCTCCTGGCAGGCACGGGGGACCATATGGGGGACGGGGGGATGGAACCGCGGTCCGTCCTAGGTTAGCACAGGCAAGGCAGGCACCTTACCTCCAGCGCCACTGCCCAGCCCCTAAATTACTGTTTTGTATTTTACATGTAAATTATACAGACAACATTGTCATTCATAACTAATTTATTTCCCTTAGCACAATGTTGTTTAAGTTAATTTATGTTTTAGCAGATGACAGAATTTCTTCTTTTATAACCAGGTAATATTCCATTATATATGTAATAAATGTAGATAATATTTCTATATTAATCTGCTGATAAAAATTTACATTAGAAGTATTTTAGGTCACTTGTAAATTATTGCAATAATCTACAGTGAACAGAGAAATGAAGATAGTTCTTTATTTTTTGTTTGTTTTTGTTTTTCGTATTTTGGGAGTCACACTGGCACCCCTCAAGTGTTACTCTTGGCTCTGTGCTCAGAAATTGCTCCTGGCAGGTCCCGGGGGATGGTCCAGATGCCAAGATTCAAATCGCCATCCATCCTGGATCAGTAGCATGCAAGGTAAACGCCCTCCCACTGTGCTTTCTCTCTGGCCTCAGATAGTTCTTGAAAAGTCTGATTATACCACACAGGAGTGTATTAAGACTCAATTCATATTGTATTTTCATTTTTTAAGTTTATTTTGATGAAATTTTATTCTGCTTTCTTAATGCTATAAAAATTTACATCCCACACCAAAACCACAAGCTTTCCCTTTCACATTCTTTACAATACAATACTTAACAATGCTTTATAATACTCTTGATAATAAACTGTGAGGTGATATAACATTACGATTTTGATTTGCATTTCCCTAGTGATTAGTTAGGCTGAACACATTTTCACATGCTCTGGTTTCCCTTTGGATTATGTAATTTTCACTCTCATTTTCAACATTCAATTTTAATAGAATGAAATGCATGTTAATATTTTAAAGTAAAACTATTAGTAATTTATTAGCCATGTTGGGAATTTATTGGTAGTAATAATTTATGTCTTATGAGAGAAAACCCTCAAATTAAGACTGATATGGTGCTTTAATACATCAGAATTTTATTTTGTTTTGATTTTGCTCAGTAATAGGGAGGACTTAAGAGGCACTCAATTCAGTGTTTGGTGACTGGTTCTAGTGGTACTAAGGCTGCTTTAAATTTAAAATTCTGGACACCAAATCTATGAGTTCTGCATGCAAACAACAGAAGCAATTAGAATTTTTATTTTATGCTAAAATATCTTTCAAATAAATATTAACTTTAGGACCAGATATTTGAAGTATTGAAGCACAAGTCTACTGCATGTGAGACCCCGAGTTCAATTCCTAAAACTACAACCAACACCACTAGTGGAAGACCTGGTGGCCACTGAAAAACACTGGCTGAAGAGGACTACATAGCTGACCAGCAGCAAATTGTCAGAGGTGTGTCATTGGACATAATACCTCTAATAACTGTCCCAGAGTCCCACTAGGTCCTATTTTTAATGATAATTTTTACATCTGTGAGAAAGAAAATAATAGAATGTATAAATATTCTTAATTTCCCTTCAGATAGCAGAAATCAGCAATATTTTATGTAATGTTTATTTATAAGCTTGTGTTTTTACTAAGTAGTATCCTTTGCATCATGCAATGTTTTATAAAAGTGAATAACTATTATATCTGGAAACTCTTTTAAGACACACATTTTGTTTAGATTCTGTCATCTTGATTCTACAGATAACAACTATAACACCCTTTTACTTATTTAAATGCCTCTTGAAAGTTTTGTTGAATCAAGGCTGCAACTGAATTATGTCACAGACAAACAAAAAAACATCCAAGCACACTTGTCAGAAATTTATATCTGCAAACTTTCATCATAAGATGAACTTGCATCAACTTTAGAATTGATTTAAGAAAATTTTTCGAAGTCTTACCATGTCTTTACCTTTGCTTTTCTCTTCTTGTAATGTATTCCTTTTTCTTTTTCTTCATTTTTTCCAGCTATTCTTTCATTTTTCTAACTATTTTCTTATAAATTCTCTTTTCCTCATACTTCTGTGGAAAAACCAGCTCAATGAGGATAATTTAAAACTAGTTTAAAGAAAAAGCAGATGCAAAGGTTTAAATTTTGCTTTACACATTTAAATAGAATGGTAGCGTGGATGATGTGAAAATACAGAAAACACAGCAAGCTTTTTTATTGCAGGGGGATATTTGCATAGCTGGAAGTATTTTAGGTCACTTGTAAATTATGTTATTTAGAATCTGGAATTCATGAATTTATAAAAAGAGATAGAAATGTTATATAGTTATAGCTTTAGGTAGAAGGTATATGGTTTTAATTTCTCAATTTTATAAACATAAGAAGTAGTATATAGTAATTTTTAAGAAGTAGAACATATAATTGGACAAAATTAAGAATCTTTGGCCATCAATGGATTTTGAACCACAACCAGCTGTATTTGAGACTTACTAATGTCAGTACCTGGGACCTAAATGAGGTGCTGAAGGGGAAACTTTGGTTGGCTACAAGAAAGGCAAAGCATTTACTAGTTGTACTATCTTTTAGTTCCAAACTTACAATTTAATATATATAAATCCTTTTATCACAATGAACAACTAGATTTTAATTTTTAGTCTTATTTTTTAATTTTGTTTAATTTCTGCAGGAAAGCAGAGTTTTCATTCCTCATAGCATAGACTAACACAATCCCTTTGAATATGCTAAAGTAATTGTCCTATTAAATTTTCTACTAATTAAGATGAACTCATTATATGAAAAATATAAGACAAAGAGATTCAAATTTGACTTACTCTGCAATTTGATTTTATCATGTAGAAAGGATAGAGCATTAACTTAGGAATTAACCTACAACTATTATAAGTTAGACAAGACAATGGTTAATAGAAATTTTGTAAGTTGAGCTTTTAAACATTTAATGTCCAACATCATGTTTTAGTTTATGAGATAATAAAACTGGACAATTCCTCTGATTTTATGACAGCCTAATATCTTAATTATCAGTGAATTTAAGTTCCAGTGGATATTGTCTAGCAGCTTAAGTAAAATTCATGATTTTAAAAATGAATGAATTCTTATTTACAAAAGTGTTCTCAATTATAAAATTTTTAATAGCTCACCTCAAAAGATACAGGGCACTCTGGTTGCCCGTACCAAAAAAAAAAAGTGAAGATAATTAGTAAATTGTTAAAGGTGGCTTTTTGTTTGTTTTAATCCTTTTACTTTATGTAGTTCTCAAAACTAAAGTTTTATGTTCTATAGTGAACAAGTATTTTTTGTTGTTTTGGGGCCACATAAACATAAACAAAAAATACTAAGTATAAGAAGGTTAGTTTATGTGGCAGGAGCTTGATGAGAAAGGAATCTTTTTTTTTTTCTTTTTGGGCCACACTCAGTGATGCTCAGGGGTAACTCCTGGCTCATGCTCAGAAACTGCTCTTGGCTTGGGGGTTCATATGGGACCCCAGGGATAGAATCGAGGTCCTTCCTAGTTTAACCACATCAAGGCAAATGCCCTCCGGCTGCGCCACCACTCTGGCCCCTATTGTGAACAAATATTAAGCTAAGTGAGTTTCTCCCCTAAATTTAATTCATTAATCAATTCAAATAAAATCCCAACATCAACAATACTAAAAACTGCAGTGGTGTCAGGGACTGAAATAACCCAAAGAAAACTGGAAAACCCAAAGATGCTAGATCAGCTTGCTGGTAGGTCTGATACCTGCACTACATAGTCTGCAGAGCACTGTGCCGGAATGTGATCCAAAAAGGAACTCTGAAGTAGGGTGATGGGAGCATGCAGAGATAGCATAAAGTTACTGTCACTGACTGTGGTCCCCTGTGCACCATTAGAGGTAACTAACTCCTTAACACATTTCTGAGTTTTGGGTTTTAACTCGTATCTTTTTAGCTCTTCTTGGTGGCATTAAGAGGTTACACCTGGATACACATTTGGGGGTCACTCTTGGCCTCATTGGGAAAAATATTAGATGAATAGATAAAGCACTTCCATACATACTCTTTGAACTCTCTCTTTGGCTGGCTTTTACCCAGCCTACATGTCTTTGACATATTAATCTTGAAAGAAACTCTATGAGGTCAGTTAATACTGGACACTCATTCAGGAAATCCTATTTTATTCCCAAATGCCTCCTGCCTTTGACCCTCACAGACTCTATCATTTGGTCCTTCCAAAATAGTGGGTTCTGTGTTCCTGGTAGCAGTTAAGACTCACAAAGATTGCCATATCCTCTGTGGACCAGGAATCTAGACTTTTTCTTTAGGAATCGGATGGTGGCGCTGTCCCTAAGTGACTTGACTCTCTAATTCTTTCTCACTGACATTCTACTGAAGGATTGTGTGCGTGTCTTTAGCATCTTGGCTTCTCCTCTTCAGGCTGGTCCCAGTTTGTGAGAAGTCAGCATGACGACAGATAGGATAAGCGTCTGGAAGGAACATTGACCAAACTGATCCAGGATATAAGCCACCTCTTTGATCACCTACACACTGTGAATTAAGAATGTTAGGGTCTGAGCAGATAATCCATCCCACGTTGAGAGTCAAAGACCACCTCTGATAATGTAAAATGCCAAAGGGAGTTTATTCAGCTATAGCTGGGCCCCTTGCATGGAAGACAGAAGGCCCTGCATGAAAATAACAGGCAACTTATATAGATTCTATAGTCCTTAGTGGGCCAAGCATTTCATTGGTTAAGACAAACAGTTTAACATTCACAGCATGCATGATTGGTTCTCAGGTCTCACAGTCTAACTCCTGCCTCCACCATCTCCCTTATCTGGTCTGATACCATTTGGGTCGAAAAAAAGAATGACCTTTATGACAAGGAGGCCTGGACAAGCTGACATCTCATTCTATCGGAATTGGCTCAAGATTGCAAGGGGAAGCAGTATCTGAGAAGGGAAGAGGTGAGTAAACTTGAAGCTGCTACAGGCTCTGGGGTCCAACAAGAGTTGTCGGGGATGCAGGCCAGCCTGGAAGAGCCCCAGCAACAAGGCCAGGCCAAGAGTGACAGCAATGACTGGGACAGCAAAGTCGTCCTGACATGCATGGACAATACTCTGGTTCGAGAACTGGGTGAAGAGAGACGCTGCAGTTTGCATCTTGGAGAAGAAGATGGTGGTGACGTTACAGAGCACAAGATTCTGGGGGTGTTAATGAGGAAGACTTTTGCAATCTTTCTGTATGTCCAGAGCCCATTCCTCAAGGATCGCGCCTCAGGGACTACCTTGGGTTTTAAAGCAACTCAGTTCTCTCCCTTCCACGGAGGATGAGCTTCCAGGCTGTGTTCTATCCCCTTTGTCATCACTTGATAACTGGACATCATTTGGTGGGTACTTGAGTACCTTATTCATCTTGGGATTGCAGTGCTTCCAACACCATGTGCTGGACTCAGCTGTCACCCCTGGAGGTTACCTGGAAGTGTGGAGGGGGTATAAGCCTGGGCCTTGCGTTCTGTCTTCCTGGTAATGCCCGCTGGACCCCAGCACGCTTAGGACCCTAGCATCTTCCCATCATAGAGTCAAAGATGAGCCCCATTCTGCCTAGTATTCCCAGTAACACCTGGATGTTCCCAGAATCCCCTGTGAACGATTCAGATGTCCTCTACATGCCCCATCAAGTAGAAATGTATAAAATTATTTAAACTCACTGGAAATGTGGGACTTTACATTAGTCACAGTCTGGGTTATTTTCATATGCATAAATGTGCTGCAAAAACTTTCTTTTGTTTATTTCCATTGTTATGTTAAATTATTAAAGTTCAAAGTCAACAACAATAGAATAAAGAGACCCAAACCACAACAAGCTATACACAAAAGGGATCTATTACACTCGCAGTCCAGGGGACTAGTTGGAGGTACGGGAGGCATGCTGGGAACAAGGGTGGTGGAAAGTCAAACCTGGTGGTGAGATTTGCCTATTCACTGTCACTATGTACCTTAAATGTAACTCTGAGAGACTTGTAATTCACATTTGTCTCCATAAAAATTATTAAAAAATTACTAAAACTCATGTTTTTGAAACTATGGGAAATTGGTAACTGGTAAAATAGTTAACATTGCTTATTAGAATGGATTAGTATTATTATCTGTGCACCCTGTTGATGTAAACATTAATAAATAATAATTCCAATAAAAACTCACCTAAGGAAAAATAATACTTAATTAAGATAGTTCAAATGTTAATTAAGATTGAACTGCTAGAACCACAAAGAAAGCCTTCATCATAAGCTCCATTCCTTGAGCTGCAGTCACCAAGATCTCTAAATACAGAGGTCTGATTTTACCATCCATGACGAAGCAGAAGTCTTCCATGCACCACGAAAACACTGAGGGGAGAGTAAATGATCATGCAAGGAGTCTATAGTTAATCCCATGACAGTATACTTCAGGGGTGGAGAAACCCTGTATCTCCTAGGCCAAGGGAATTCCCTCTATAATATCCCCACTAGTTACTGTGCCTATGCAGAGGGAAAAAGAAAAAAGAAAAAAAGCACAAAATAATCATTTTCCACATATATATTTATTGATTGATCAATTTTTGACATCCTTACTTTGGTGTAGATAGATATTGAAGTTGATGTCTCCATTTTTATTTTATTTTATTTTATCTTATCTTACCTTTTTCTTTTTGCATTCCGGCATGATTTGATTTCAGAACCAAGACTATTGTGTGGTGCTTGTCTTTTATTGCTGTAGTGCTCACTGGATATTTAATTTGACATTTCTTTCTGTATTGTTGTGGTGTTTCAATTACCTTTTTCATGTCCTCTCTCAAACTGAGGTTGATAGCCTCTACAAGGACTCCGCGCATTTTCAGCATATTTGATTTTTATTTTATTATTTTTTGCCCCTTCCTATTGCTTTTCTTTCCCTCAGACAAAACCACATAACTTGATTTATCTAGCTCAGCCTCTCAAATAGAGGGAGAAACAAGGGAGGGCACCAGGACCAATCAGATATATGATCACTAATAGTAAGCTAGACAAAGAGGGGACCACCCTCTCTAGAAGCCGGGGGGGTGGGGGTGATAGTGGGGGATATGGGTTGCAGAAAGGGAACAGGGATGGGGGGAGGTCAAATTTGGTGATGGATATTCCCCTGATTCAATGTTAATATGTACCTAAAATACTACTGTGAAAGATATGCAAGCCATTATGATCAAAATAAAAATTTTTTTCAAAATAAAAAATAAAAAAAGATAGTTCAGTATGTCCAGGGTAGTATAGCTCTTAACATTCACTGAAGATGACATATGTAAGATATTATTCGTTGTTGCTCTTAGTGCAAATACAAAGATATGGAATCAACTTAGATGTCCAACAACACATGAATCTATTAATAATACACACACATATATAAATATAATAAAGTATTCTGCAGCTTCAAATGATATGAAATCATGCAATTTAATTCAACCTGGCTGGACTTCAATAATCCCAGATGAAACCAGAAAAAAATGAATATAAATGCAGGCTGATCTGATTTATCTTTAGTGTATAAAATAATTGGATAAGGAATTTCATATAGTAAAGCAGAGGTATTTCCTAGATTATCCTTGACCCCAGAGGTTAGTAAAAAAGAGATTAGGAAAAAATCAAGTGGGGAATATGAGAAAGTGTAGCAATAGGAGAACAGAGATCAGGGTCTCAATTATTCTGACAATGTGAGTTTGTGGTATAGATGTATATCTAAGACATATTTGCAACAAAACTGAAAATTTGAGATCTAAGGTTTATTTAGATAATTAAATATATGTATATTTTACATTTAAATATTAAGTTAAATGTTAAGTATCTGTATATTAACTATATATTTATATGTATTTATTATATTTATATATTTATAAGTTATTAATTATAAATTTCTAGATTTTTCATTATAAATATTTAGCAATTATAAATTTCTATATAATATGAATTTATAAATGTACTATTTATAAATTATATTTATAGATTTATAATCAGATATTTGTAAAATATCTTGTTTTATGTTTTTATTTCATATATTATACAATATATAAAATATTGTATTTAACATTGTACTTATATGTTTTATAAAGCATGGTTCTTTGATTTTTTTATTTTAAAAAGTAAAAATAGATATAAATTCACACAGAATTAATTTGAATACTCTGATGAGTTTTCAATATAGGTATACTACCTAATATGCTAAAATATACTAAAATTTTATTTTAATGAACCAGATGTGAATACAATGAAGAAAAATAGAATGAGAAACAAAATTTGGAAAATGAAATACTGGTAGTTAACAGATTTTACCTGCTTCACATTTTTTAGAAGTAATTGAGCCTGAGTATAATTTAAAATGAATTTAAAATAAAAATGAATTTAAAATTTTGGTAACAATGCTTGTAAATTAGTTGTTTAATCTCTTTCAAGTTTTACTTATCTTGTATAAAATAAGAATCACATTGGCTATTTTAACTATTTTTGAAACATGACTGTAACTATATGCAAATCATCATTGTCTAGATGTATAGAAAAGGTAGCTATTACTAGTAGTGAATAAAGCAGATAAATAAAGTAGATATAGGGGCCGGAGGGCAGTGCAGCAGTAGGACATTAGCCTTGCATGTGGCTGCCCAGTATAGATCTGCGTTTGATCCCTGATATCCCATACTGTCCCCCAAGCCAGGAGCGATTTCTGAGCACAAAGCCAGGAGTAACCCCTGAGTGTCAATGGGTGAGACCTAAAAAGAAAGAAAAAAAGTAGATAAAGTAAATAAAAGTAGAAGTGTTAGTAGAGGTAGTAGTAACACTTATCTTGCCATGAATAAACATAATTTCATTACAAGAAGTAAGTGAAGGACTATTATTATGTTTCTAATACTATCAATAACCGGGTTTTGGATCTAGAGCAGCGGTGCAAGTGGTAAGGCCTTGCGTGTGTTAGCCTAGGAAGGAGCAC